>PVJH01020012.1:0-41495 GCA_004026705.1 Nesogale talazaci | reverse complement strand
GCCACCGGGGCACAGCCCTTTTTGTCATATCTTACGCTGTCCGATGTCTCCCCTCGCCCACTCCTCTGATGTCTGTCCTCCAGTTAAGAGGTCATGTGTAGATCCTTGTGGTTGGCTCCCTCTCTTTACCCCACCTTCTCTCCACCCTTCCGGTAGCTCCACTCTCACTAAGGGGTTCATCTACCCTGGGTTCCCCATATTTCTAGTTCAGCTGAGTATGATAGTGGGACGAGAGGAAGGCAGAAGGAAATAGAGGAAGGAACTAAATGGTAAAAGGCACTCGCAGAGGTCTTAACACAGGCATGTACATAAGGAAATATAATTATCTGTGATAAGGAGGGAATAAAACCAGGAACATATATTTATAGATTTAGTACTAAGGTAGACGGAAGCTGGACCTTGGGCCCTATGTTAGTCAGGTAGACTAGAGAAACAAATTCATAGACACACATGTAGTTATAAGGGAAAAGTTTATATGTAGGAGCAATGTAACATTGAGAAAACATCCCAACCCAGCCCCGCCAAAGGTCATAAATCCAATATTAGCCCATGTGTCTGATACCATTCTGTAAGGTCTCCCTCAAACTCATAAAGTCACAGGCCAGTGGGTGCAGTCTTGTGTATCCAGCTGGATTAGAGGTTTCCCTGCGCTGGCAGGGGTCTCCCCATGGCTTCCCGTTTCCAGGGCTCAGGGTCCATCAGCAGTATCCATTGGCGGTAGAAGCATCTCAGCTCTGGCAGGAGTCCCTATGTGACTTTTCCAGCTTCAGAGGTCTGGTTCCATCAGGGTAAGGCCTGACTTCTCCTCCGGATCCTCAGATGCTGCCATCTTGTCTTGTCAGTGGTTAGTCATCTTGGAGACTAAGTCAAGTCTCTCCTCTCCAATTGGGAAATAACACAAGAATTCCTAGAATTCCCAGAAGAAAGCCATGCCCACACAGAGGCCTCATTGTCTACTCATTGACTATCCCCAGATTAGCAGGCTAGGCTCCACCCTTGTAACCCAATCATAAAATTGACATCATGAATACATGACTGCCACAGGCCCCCACCCAGGCACTCCCTCAATGCAAGGACACTTTGTTCTGTTATTCTGGTATTCCATGATGCTCACTGGCCCAATAAGATGACTGACATCAAATATGTGCATAAGCAAATATGGTGAAGAAAACCGATGGCACCCAACTATCAAAGGATATAGTGTCTGGGGTCTCAAAAGCCTGAAGATAAATAAATGGCCATCTAGCTGAGAAGTATCCAAGCCCACATGGAAGAAATGGCCATGAGATGTCAAAAGAATCAGGCCTCAGGTATCAGACAGGAAAAAACTGTATTGTGTACGCATCTTCCTGAAATGGTCACTGAGGTCATGTGGGGGCATGAGAAAGAGTGGTGAAGATAGCTGATGGTACCTGGCTATCAAAAGATACAGCATCTGAGGTCTTAAAGGGTGGAGGGTGAACAATCGGTCATATAGCCCAAGAGCAACAAAGCGCACTATAGAAGAAGCACACCAGCCTGTGTGACCATGAGGTGTGCTAAGAACCAGGTATCAGACACGAAAGAACAAAATCATATTATATACTCACCCTCCCAGCATGATTGCTGAAGACAAAGGGGTACAGAGGCAGGCAGAGCCAAGTAAGCAGATGACACCCAGCCACGAGACAATAAAGTATCAGGGATCTTAAAGGCTTGAAAGTAAACAAGTGGCTATCTACCACACCCAAAAGCAACAAAGCCCAGCCTGAGTGATGGGGTGGGGTAGGGGGGGCGGGGGGATGTCGAAGGGAGCAGATACAAAGCATCAAGAACAAGAATCACATCACTGCAAATGAGTGGGAGAGCCGAGTGGGGACTCAAGGCCCACTTGTGGGCAATTGGACACCCTCTTACAGGGAAGTCATGGGAAGGAAAGAGGTAGAAAGATTTGCATTGTTTGTCTTTTTTTACCTTTTAAGTTTTGAGCAACATGGCACAACTGGACCTCCTAGGACAATATACTTGTTAAACTGAAGAAAGAGTAAAACCTGAAGTTTTGTTAAGGGGCGCCAGGATCTAGAATCCAACTAAACACCATGATGCTTACATAAATATACATATATACATATGCATACATGTAAGTTGGGAAGATTTACATTTCAGACCATCAGTTCTGCATTTAAATTTTAAACCACTTATCTACTATCTCTCAGGCATATTTTAATTAATCAATATGCTGCTACGATTGTATCATGTAAGGAGAGCTCTGGTATGGTGGATTATAGAGTAGATAGTAATTGAAAGCTTTTCTTGTCAAGCCAAAGAGTTCGAACTTTGAACATGATATAGAGTGTAATTGAAGGTCAGTTATGAAAAAAGAAAGTTATGGAAACAAATTTGTGTTATGTTAGAAGAATTACTGTGGCTATATTGAAGAGAGTAACTATCCAACAGAAATTACTGTATGAGCTGAATAATATTTTTGTAAATTTAGTTTTAGTTTTAAGCATCACTGCTCTCTGGTGGTTGTGGGAGCTACCCAGCCTTGCTGCTGCTGGATTTGAACCTCCAAGCCCATGGGCCGCAGTTCGGCATTCAACCACTTATGCAACAGGGGCTCAGCCCGAGCTGAATAATTTAAAATTTAGAATTTTCAATTAGAATTAAGAAAGGCAGGATTAATAAGTTATTTAACTCGTGTCCAAAATATTTTATATGCCCCCGTTTTATGCTATATCTTCACAGTCTTGTGGCTTCTTCACATCTGAGAGTACCTAATTAGTACTCAATATTAACTACTTTAAAGTTACTGGGTATCATTATTACAACTATAGAAAATCAGTTTGAGTTCAATCAAGGGATAAGACCCTTCTCAGTTATCTAAGTGGAGAAAATTTTAAATATTAGATGACCAATAATGATTTGTCACTTAAAAATTACTAATTAAAACATCAAAGTGATTAACTACAAAATAGAGGAAAGACCCCTATTAGAATGGCTGAGGTGAGGGGGCTACAGACAGTACCAGCATACAAAGCAACAAGAATTATTTGGTGCTTGAGATGCAAAATGGTATTGGTACTCTGTAAGACACTGGCATTTTTCTTATAAAAGGGAACATAGGCAATTTTACACAACTAATTTGAAAACGTAGGTTAACAGGAAAGCCTATCTGTGAATGTTTGTAGCAAAACAAAAATTCACTGCCATGAGTCAGTTCCAACTCATACTGATCCATAGCACCCAATGGGACAAAGTAGCACGGCCCTTGGAGTCTCTGAGACTGTAACTCTTTCTGTTAATTTTTGTACTCCTCACCTTGCACTAACCAGCCCAGTGTTTAACCCTGTATGCCACCAGGCCTCCTTAATGTTTCTAGAAGTCTTATTGATAATCTAAAAGCTAATGACCAAGATTTCTTTATTAGATGAATAAGTAAGTAAACAGTTCTACATTTCATATAATGGAATATTATTCACTAATCGACACGAGCAGATTAGCACACAGGAATGAGTGAATGTATTTTATCCCTTGAATAAAAGCAAAACTATAGAAATGGAAAATTGATTCCCAGGGAAATGGGATGAATGCAAGAGATGTATAGGTGAAATAAGGGCTTTTTAAATGAAAAATTTTTTTAGCTTTGCATCTGTTCTTTATAGTACTGTATTTGTTAAAGTGAACGCACTACGTGTCAACAATTTTAAAACTGCATACCACAAAGACCTTTTTTTTCTTTTAGATCATTTTATTGGGTGCTTGTACAACTCCTATCACAATCCATACATCCATCCATTGTATGAAAAGCACATTTGTACATTTGTTGCCATCATCATTCTCAAAACATTTTTTTTTTCTATTTAAGTCCTTGGTATTCACTCCTCCTTTTCCCACTCCCACCCTGCTCCCACCCTCCCTCATGACCCTTGATAATTTATAAATTGTTATTATTTTGTCGTATTGAATGTTGTCCTATGTCTCCATTCGCCCTCTTCCCTGTTGTCCATACCCCCGGGAGGAGGTTATATGTAGATTCTTATAATCGGACCTTTCTGCTCCACCTTCCCTTCATCTTCCGCGTGCTGCCACTTTCCCCACAGGTCCTAAAGGAATCATCTGTCCTGGATTCCCCATGGTTTGGGGTCTTGTCTGTACCAGGGTACATCCTCTGGCCTAACCAGATTTGTAGGGTAGAATTCAGATAACGGTAGTAGGAGGGAGGAAGCATTTAAGAACTTGAGGAAAGTTGCATGTTTCATCTTTGCTACATTGTATCTTAACTAGCGTGTTTCCTCCCTGAGGCTCTTCTGTAAGGGGATGCCACTTCCCCTACAGAAGGACTTTGGGTCCCCAGTCTGTATTTCTACTCATTTATAATGATATCATTTTTAGTTCTTTGTTGCCTGATACTTTATCCCTTCAATGCCTTGTGGTCACACAGGTGTGCTTCTTCCATGTGGGCTTTGTTGCGTCTGAGTTAGATGGCTGCTTGTTTACCTTCAACCTTTTAAGACCCCAGACACTATATTTTTTGATAGCCGGGTACCATCAGCTATGTTCACTACACTTGCTTATGTACACCTTTGTCTTCAGCAATCATATCGAGAAGGTGGACACTCAAAGATAAGATTTTTGTCCTTTGATGCCTGCTAACTGATTCCATTGACGCCTGGTGATCACACAGCCTGGTGTGTGCTTCTTCTGTGTGGACATTGTTGCTTCTGAGCTCTCTGGCCGCTTGTTTACTTTTAAGCCACAAGGACCTTTTTTGCTCTCACACACAGCACCCCCCAAAATTCTGTAGGAAGCTGAGGGAGCCCCCGGATAGAGGTATAATATATTACAAATTGGAGAAAAATGTGCCAACTTAAATAACTCTACAAATAATTCTGTAAGGCTAAAGGGGGAAAAAAAACCACACCTAAAACCCCCTTCAAAAATCAGTATATGAGTGCTTTAATCGAGTTATATACATCTTCCTTCTGGATATGGTTTAACAATTTGATATTGCTATGCTTATATGCTGGAAGTGAACAACAGCCACCAAAAAACAGCAGCTGGTGACAGACAGATAACTGTCATATCTAAGAGCAATTTTAGGAGAACTGACAACTAACTGTAAACTTCGCAGGTTTGGGAATAGAAAAAGGTCTGTAGGCGAAAAGTGAGGAAATCTGAGTAGTGTGTGGATTTGACTTTATTTTTAGAATATTGACCAATAATTCCAACAAATCTATCACACAAGGATAAGGTGTTAATAGTGCAGGTAGGTGGCATAATGTATGTGGACTCTTTGTATGACCTTAGTAGTTTTTCTGTAATTCCAGAGCAGTTCAAAAAATAAAGTGTGTTTAAAAATAAAAGAAACTGAGGGAAACCCATCCATTCGTTCCTATTTTTAAAATTGCTTATAAAATTATTAATCTTCCCTGCAAAAAAAAGGTGAAAAATGCTACAAAGTGAAATTGAAATAGAAATTTGAACAGATGCTGAAGCCTGAAACTAAGCTCCTCCCTAACTTGGTATCCTAGCAATTTTCTTTGGGCTTGGCCTCACTATCACAAAGCAGTAGAAATAAGCTGGAATTTGAAGGTTTGGAGCAATATGTTGATAACAAGAAATAATTTTGTGGCCTGTTGAAGTTTCACAGAAGGATGCATTTATCAGTAAAATGTTATTGGTGAAACTGGTGAAATTATAATTATTCAATGAATTTCTATGGAAATTAAGTTTTATAGGAGGTAAGACTATGTCCATCCAGTGATTTTTTTAAATTTCTCTTAAGCTGTGATTGTGAGGCCCAGATAGGAGTAGCTAATGTTTTTTTCCCATCTAATTGTTGAGTGGAGGAAGGATATTGAGATTGAAGAACTTAAATTGCATAAAAGGCCCCTTGATGATACCGTGCCTAAGTGAGAGCTCTGTGAGAGAAAAATGTGGCAAACTGCTTTTGTAAATATTACAACCTTGGAAACCCGTTGGGAAAAATGCTGCTATTTTTCATTTACTCAAAGCACATTATAAAACCTCTTTTTTGGGGTGGTGGTGGTGGTGGTGGAGGGGTTTCAGGAATTACTTCTCTTGAATACAGTAATACTTGAAGGAGCCCTGGTAGGGATTTAGGTGTTGGGTTGCTTACCTCAATGTCAGAAGTTCAAGCAACAAGCCCTTTTACTGAAGAAGGAGGGCACTTACAAAGCTCACAAATGTGTCTCATAAACCTCTATATGGCCACTTTGAGTTGAGATTGAGTCATATGAAATGGTTTTTGTTGAATTTGGATACTAATATTTAAATACTTTTCATGAGAGGAAGCAGATTAGCTTAAAGACATAAAATAAGGTTGTATTTAATTCTAATTTTTTTAAACAACTTTTATTTCAGTCTACAAATAAGAAGCCACGGAAATCTCCAGGTGAGAAGAGCAGAATTGAAGCTGGAATTAGAGGAACAGGCCGTGGAAGAGCTAATGGGCATCCTCAACAAAATGGTGAAGGAGAGCCTGTTACATTATTTGAAGTGGTGAAAGTGGGGAAAAGTGCAATGCAGGTAAATTTTTACTATTTGTGTAAAAAGCAATATAATCCAGTGGAACCTATTAGTCTATCTATTGAAATTTTCTATGTGCTCATTTATTATGTAATTTGCAAGTTCATTTGATTTTATAATATATTTTAGGAAAGTGTTTTTTTTAAATTAAATAAATTTTATATTAAACCGTGTTGCATATCCCCCCCCCCCCCGCTAAATAAATAAATCGTGTGACATAAAATTACTTGCATGAAATAGGAATTACCCTTACTGCTTTTCAAAAATTGCTTTAGTAGTATATAGGTAGTATATATGCGTATTTGATTTTATGTCAATAACATGTTAAATAGACTATTTGAAGTACAGTAATAGTATTAGTAGTGAATTAGGAAAGACCATAATTGCTTCACAGTTCCTCTAGTGGGCATTTACATTATTTCCACCATTTTGAAATTTTTTTATTCATGATGTTCCCATATTTGTAAGTTGTTATAAATACTATATTACTCTTAAAAAAATCTGTACCAGTATATCATACCCTAGGAGTCTTCTAAAGCACCTAATTTTCCATTTACTAGGGCTATCAATTGTTTTGGAGATCCAGCGGGATATAACTGATAGCCTTTGACTACTATTTGAAAGGTTGGCCCTTCCAAACCACCCAGGGGCATTTTGGAAGAAAGGCCTGATGAGCTGTTGATAAAAATCTTGCTAATCCTACAGAGTTCACACATGGAATTGAATGAGTTGGAAGAGACTTGATGGCAAAAGTGGTGGTAGTAAAACTAATTTTTTCTGTGTGCACTCAGTTTTTATCACTTTCATTCTTGTGGATGGAGCACATAAATCGTACCTTTGCTGTCCACCAAGATTGTGTTCCTGAGCCATTGGCCCAGTGACTCATTCCCTTAATTTGTAGGGTAATATCCATATCTTTTTTGTATGTTTGCCCTCTGTATGCCTCACATTCATGAATATATTTTTAGTAAAGGTAAGCGCAATACAAATATTCTCTGTCAAATATGTATGTGTTCAAGGGTATATCTTAACTTTTCCATATAAATGCTTTTTTAAAAACCCTTGTGTTCAATAATTAATTGTTTTAATGTATTTTATCAGGAATATAGATCGATGCCTTCAAAAGCCTTGGAATTTGTGGGCATGGAGAGAGGTGGAGTAGGATTATGCTAATGGTAAAGGAAACTCTTAAGTTGTTAATAAGAAGTCCTAAGTTCTTAGTCAAAGCAATAGATAAACTAAAAACTACCTCAAAAATAGACAAAAGCATAATACCACTTTCATATGTTGTTCATGGTGACCCCATGTGTTTCATAATAGACCTGTGTCATATGGTTTTCTTGGCTATATTATTTAAAGAAGGATTTCTGTGTTACTAATCAAAAGGTCAGTAATTCACACTTACTTTACTGCTTCATGGAGAAAAGAGTTCTGTTATCTTAGTTAATTTTTTTCTATTTGATCTGGGTGTTGGGAAGTGTCCATCATTATTTGGCCTCATTCTGCTGCTGCTCCTCTGATGGTATATTTGTCTTCTGGATCCATGAAGTTCACTGCACAGGAATCTACTGAGTACAGATTTTCCTGCTCTGATGCATCATCCAGTGATAAACTGCTTGCTTAAAAATTTACAAAGCCCCACAATCTTTACGTCTACAGGTTTCCCTTAAAATGCAAAACTTCATTCTCTCAACAGTTTTGGTGGACCTTAGATTTTCTTTCTACCTTGGTTTTAATTAAAAGACCCTGTATTTTCTAATCATGATTGATATTATTATTAGTGAAACTAAACATATAACGCTTAATCTTTTTATTGTTATATGTTATGTAGTCAGTTCCAACTCAAAGCAACCTTTTCACAACAAAGTGAAACACTACCCAGTCCTACGTCATTCTCATAATTGTTACTATGCTTGAACCATTGTTGTAGCCACTGTCTCCTTGAAGGCTCTTTAAAAAAAGAACAACAAAAAAAAGTCTTTTAATAATACCCAAATAGAATAATCTCTTTTCCATTTCTGGGCAGTATCTCTTTATGTACATAAAATTATAGCAATATGATTCCAGAAGGCACTGGTCTATTACCGTAATTAATCTTAATCAGCCAGTCATTTTCCTTAGGCTACTCATGAAGCAACTTTTATCCACTCATGAAGAACACCATATCATTCTGTATATCCCTTACAACTTACAGTAACCAAAATACCATTCGAGGAATCAGATGTCTTCTTGTGCCTTTTTAGTTGTCTCTTTAAAAACCACATCTTTGTCTGAGTTTGGAGGCATTGCAAAGACTCCCAAGCCTGATACCAGTTTGTGTCCTTTTAGTATTTTCTACTTGATCTCCAGGTACTAATATTTATTGCAATGGCTGTACAGAAGTCACAGACAAAATTCATGATGAAAGAATTTATTAAGGAAGTTAACAAATTGTAAAGCCAGTGAGTTCATGCTCAGGGTTTAGTTGTTATAAGGGCATATCACAAAGTTCTTTTAATTCTGCTAATAAATGTCCAAAGAGACATATCATTTGGCTGTAAACTTCAAGCCTATACCCATTCAGCTCGCATTATCATAGGTCGGCAAGCCCAGCTATCTTAATTAAGTGCCCAGAGGCACCCATTCCACAAGCCCACTTCCAGCTCAGAAACACTCAGCTTTACTAACTCCAAGGGTTGGGCAGTTCATCACTCTGTACCATGTTCTAGCTCATTGTTCTGCTGCTGCTCCTGTGTTCCTATCACTGTATACCTGTCTTCTGGATCCAGGAAATCTGTGCAGGATGGGTGTCTAGTTCCGAGGACCCCCCACTCCCAGCTCTTGATGGTAATGAGAATCCGCCACTCTTTGTCATAGGACTATTGTCATAGGACTATTTTATACACAGCATGATGACATTTGAGGAAATCCTATTCACAATTATTGACAGGTTGGTCATATCAGTATCTTACTCAGACCCATGCAGGAAAAGGTCTTTTGGAAGGAGTTAAATATTTTGTCTAGAAGAGCACATTAAATAATTTGCTGCTCCTGCAGGGGAATTGCTCTGTTTACAGCCTACATATAAACTCTCTATAGCAATCACATTTTGTAGTATAGGATCACTACGTGTACAAATTGAGTTGATGGCAATAGAGTTACTATTTACAGGAGCATGTTTCCATGTCTTTTGTCATAAATTAATCTTTATCCATTAATCTCGACAATTTCATCATTCTCCATTTCACATTAATAAAAGTATTGTGAACAGCTACAAAAATATTACTTTGATATCTAATTATTGCTTCCCATGTATAGGAAATATCATGAAATGGAAGAAGTGCAATTTGTTGTTTAAATTTTTTTTTGGGGGGGGGGGGCATCACTGCTCTCCGGTGGTGGGAGTAGGAGGCCCAGCCCCACTGCTGAAATTGAACCTCCATCCCAGTGGGCCGTAGTCCCACGCACAACCACTACGCCACCGGGCCGGGGCTCAGCCCTGTTGTTTAAAATTTTTAAAGTGCGTTTCAATATTGCAAACATAAGTGTTTTGTTAACTTTTTTTCACATAGAACTTTATATCTATATGCATTATATTCATTATATGTATTATAATGGTGACATCTGTGTGAAGAGTAGAATTACTCCATACAGTTTTTTAATGATGTGATTTTTTTAAAAAATTGATCATCAGTACTGTTGTTTTACATTACCAACCTTTTTGTGGTTGTCAAGAGTCAGAATCGACTCACTAGGAACTAACAAAAACAACACATTGGGTATCAAAACCCAGTATCATCTTTCCCATGAATTCAAAACTTTCCCTGCCGTGAAGACAATTTTGACTCATAGAGGATCCAAGAATGTCATCCTAACAGGAGTAGAAAACCACATCTTTCTTCTGCTTGATATGAAGAACATCTTTTTAGTTATTCATATTTTAAACAAAATATTAACTGCCATAATAAAAGTGTTTCTCTTTCATCAAGTGTGTTACATATTTTCTGCTAAGTTTATTCTTCCCTAAAGCACTCCTCCTTACTGTCAGCCTCTTGCTTGAAATCTTGTGGATCCATGATTATTAAATGACAAATGCCCAACTGAAGAAGCCAGTAATTTTTATACTCCCTATTCTATTGTGAGATCCTATTTCCATGAGGTTGCCTTAAGTTTATTGGAATGGTATTTAGTAGTACAACGATCTTGGTTTATTTTAAGAGTTTTCTGTCATTTGGGGTGATTTATTGAAAAAAGATGGCTGAGAAAAATATTTTTATAAGGGTACATTGAAAATGAAAAAGTTTTCAATATCGAATCCTCGTTTTAAATAGCAGATAAAATGTTAGAGTACAAGCAGATGTCACTATGCATCAAAACCAATAAATTAAATATACATTACAGAAGAAAGTCATGTGAGTGACAAAGTACAGAAGTAGATCCTTGTTTGCATGAATTTGACTCTTCTATCTTAAAGGATCCAGGAGAAATGCAAGAGTAAGAGAGTAAAACTTTTTACATGAAACTAACTAGAGACTAATATGAGTATTTTCATAAAGAGGATTGATGAAAGCTGCTGATAACTATTGCATTTTTAATGCTTATGTTTTAGTTGATCTATCTTGTCTTGGGGTCCAGTGCATGCTTATTATCGCAGTGTACTTACTAATTAAAAGATTCTGTAATACTAAAAAGGGTGAGAACCCCTGCTCTAGAGAAATGCTTGGACATGCTTATAACATACCCTTTAAGTATATATGACCTTTTAATTTTGAAAAAAGTCTATTTGTCGATGCTTTGCTTGCAAAAAAAGAAGAAATACCTAAATACTTATAAATAGGTTACTGGAGCAATAACATAGTAGACAGTTAAGTTGTAAAATATGTGACCTAAAGCTGTGCACTGTTGATGGACTAGCTATGAATTGGACTGCTAGCTACAAGGTTAGCTGTTCAAGATCACCAGGTGCTGCATGGGAGAAAGATGAGGCTTTCAATTCCTGTGAAGAGTTTTAGTCTCGTAAATCCACGGGGCCTTATACTCTGTCCTATAGCATCACCGTATGTTGTACATTCCTGTCTCCAGCAAGTTGCCTCCTAAAGAAGTCATCAAGCAGCAACCTGATTGACACGCTAAAGTCTACCCTTTTACTCTACATCTCATATTGACAACAGATTATGTAACCACCACATGTCTTTTCTAAAACTGGGTTATTTTTGGCATTTAATTCACATATAACACAATTCAATAGTTCAATCAAGACTAGAAAAGTTGTGCGATTTTTACCACATCAATTGTAGAAAAAACCCATGTTTAAATTAATTTTAAACTGAGTTGTGTAATCATCAGTTTGAGAGAGTGATCTCTCTGCCCTCCCACATATATTGTTTGTTCCCTCAACCCCTCACATTCCCCATCCCCCATCTGTACATCCTTAGCTCCATGCCTGTACTTCTGTGCTATGCAAATTGGAAAACCCAACATAAACTTTTAAAACACAGTGAAAAGTTAAATGGTAAGGGTAGCTAAAGATAGAAATAGTGGGTTAAGAAAGAAAAGACTACAGGCCAAGGGAAGAAATTTTTGTCATCGAACAACCAAGTAATACTTGCACTTGCTGCAAGGCTGGCCCCAATCCCAACCACATGGACACTCCCACCCTGAAGAATTTACTTAGGAAGATAGCAGTGAAGCTACAGCTCAGAGAGTGGGGCACATCTGATTAGAGCACACAGGATCAAATGAAGAGGGAAGGAGAGAGAGTGGAGCACATTCTGTCCCACCAAGCCCCGAGGACAGTATTCTTGCTCTGCGCAGCCAGTGCACAGAGAGGACCATCAGATTGGCCCCACCACGAGGCACAATGCCCCATACTGACCCATAGAGTTCCGGGGTCAACAATGAGACACAGTGTAGGAATTGTGATAATAGCCATATGAACCCCCAATTAAAAATGATTTTTTTAAAAGGCTAGAGATTCACTGAAAATTCACAAAGGCCTCGTTTGACCATGAGATCATGTAAAGTTTACAAGTGTGGATGGAATTTGTGATTAATGATCAATAGGAATTAGGCAGTAGTAGAGGGCATCAGGTAGTCAAATAAAATAGGACTAAGAGAGAAGCTGGACTGAACATGGAATGCTTTCAGTTTGTCAATCATTTCATAGCAATTAAGAAATAAAATTACTATCATATTTAATATTTTGAAATATCTTTCTGGAAGCAATTGAAAAAAGTTGTAGCGAAAGAGGAAGGTTGAAATAAGAGAACAATTATACTAGAGTGATTCCTAGTTGATTTAGCGTTGTTTCATGTTGGATGGTGCCTTTCGGAATAATTTGTTTTATTATGTCCCTACATGTCATCAAATACATTTTGAAATTTGGAAGAGTTAAGCTTTTTAATTAATTAAAGTTATTTTGCTTTGATAGCTAAGTTCATAAGCATTTAAATTAAGTTTTGCCATCTATTAGCATTACTTCCCATTCCCCAAATCGCAGGTAAAAATGCTGTACAGTTTACTCTTCAATTTTTTTTTTTTACTTGAAGCACAGTATTAGGCATTGATTTAAGTATGGAGGATAAAATAAAGTTTGAGCTAATCTGATTCTTGCCTTCACAGAATTTCCAACCTCAGAAGGCAAAGAAGATGTTCCATTTTAAGCAAATGATCTATTAATATGTAGTTACATACTTGGCTCAAAAGACTCCTTTTGATTTTAGTTGTCCTCATGATAGTTTCTTAGTGAGAAGTATACTTTTTGCTTTTGGCAGCAGACACTGAAAGAAAAACAGATTTCATGTTTGTAAAAAATGGAGGGCTGAGCCCCGGTGGCGTAAGTGGTTGAGTGCGGAACTGCGGCCTATGGGCTTGGTGGTTCAAATCCAGCGGTGACTCTTAGGAGCAGTGCTGGGTAGCTCCCATGACTACCAGAGGGCAGTGATGTCCCCAAAATAAAACAAAAAATATATAAAAATAAGTAAAAAATGGTTTGGATAATAAATATCTTAGAAAATAGTCTGTGATCATTATCTTTTCCTTCGGGAGGAGGTTTTATTCTTATTAAAGAAAACATTAGACTTATATAGTGATCCTAGTTTCCTGCCTTTGTTTTGTAAATGAATTGGATATCAAAACTGTACATACTGAATGCATCAGAATTCTCCCTCAAGATTTAGCTGGGTATAAGTTTTATTCTGAATATACCAAAGAAAGGGAAAAGTAGCTGTGAATGCATTAAAATCTTTGTTAACTTTCATGTGTTTGAATTGACTTATAGGAATGATGAGTTATTTCTGAACCTATAGAGTACACAGAAGAAAAGTATTCATAGCAATTTTGAATGTTTTTTGGCTTAAAAGCTTAATAGTTTTAATAAGTATTAAAATGTTGATGAATGTGTGACAAATTTGACTAATTATAAAAGAAATGTTAAGATTTTGGAGGTGAGAACAAATACATTGTTGATTGATACGAAGTTTGATGACAAAAGGCATTTAAGGAAGGAAATTGTGCAATAGGGATTAATGGAGAAAATCATACAGAACTAAGAAGTATAAGTACGGGTATTAATACAAAGAATATATATTTAATATAAGAGACATGGTTAATAATTTTAACCACGACAGTACAATGTACTAGCTAGAGCCAGGATTTACAATCATATAATAAAATATGCTAGACATTTATGTTTACTTTCCGCAAAGGGGAAAAGTGAAAAACTGAAAATAAAAAATCACTAAACAAGATAGAAATTTATTTTCATTCTATATAATAGCTTAGAGATAAGTCATTTCTATGGAAGTAGATAATCTGAAATTAATACTATTTTAATGGTGTGTTGTTAGTTGCTTTAAGTTGATTCTGATGCATGGTAGCTCCATAGTTCATAGTAGAACTGCTTGATAAGACACTTACGTTTATGATTTTTTAGAAGCAGATTGTCAGGCTTGTCTCCAAGATACCACTGAGTGAGTTTGAACTGCCCTTGGGTAGTAATCCAGTGCTTAGCCATTTGTACTTGTGGCAGTCATGTACTCGTGTGTCAGTTTCATGATTGGGAGTCTAGGGATGGAGTCTAACCTGTCAATCTGGAGATAACCAATGAGGCCTTTGTATGGACATGGCTTTCTCATGAGAATTCTGGGAAGTCTCTCGGTATTTCCCAATTGGAGAAGAGAGACTTGACTCAGTCTCCAAGAGATGAACTTCTGACAAGACGAGATGACAGCATACTGATGGATCCTGATTCCTGGAGAATGGAGAAGTTGGAGGCGAGAGAGGCCACATGGACACGCCCTGATGGAACCAAGCCACTGGGGCCAGAGAAGCCACCTGGAGACTCCTGCCAGTGCTGAGATGCTTCTACCGCCACCAGACACACAAGACTCTACACCCATTGGCTTGTGATTGTCCTGGTGTCATTGCACACACAGGAGACTTTATAGACTGTTATCGGACATACAGGCTAATACTTGTGACCTTGGACTGCACTGGATTGGCATGCTTTCTTAATGTTCCATTCCCTTATATCCATGTGCATGTTTATGTGTTTCTCTAGTTTTCCCAGACTAACACAGTTCCATAATAGTATTTTATTAATTTTAATCATTTATTGGGGGCTCTCACATTTACTATAACAATCCATAAATCAATTATATCAAGCAAACTTTTACATATATTGCCCTTCCTTTCAAAACATTTTCCTTCATTGATATCAGATCCTCTTTATTCTTGCCCTACCACCACCCTCGTAAACCCTTAATAAACTTTCATATCAACACAAGGAATCCAGAACAGTATCAACCACTCAGGACCAGTAAGTGGAGCAGAGATACTAGGAGAGTAAAGGGGGTGGAGTGTCAGGAGGTGGGTATTTACCACAATGATTGACATGTGGGCCCCTCTCTAGGGAGACTAACAACAGAGGAGTGGGTTAAATGGGACAGCAGTCAGTGTAAAACATGAAGAAAAAAAGAGGAAGGATTTATACATTGTTTATGGGATGAGGGAGTGGGGCAAAGGAGAAGCTGATGCATGGCTTCAAGAGAAAGAGAATGTTTGGAAAAAGATGATACATGTAAAGATGTGTTTGATAAAATGGATATATGTATGAATTGTGAAAAGAGCTTTGAGATTCCCCAATAAAATACAATTAAAATTAAAAAGTAATCTTTCATATCTTATACCTTTCAATGTATCTCTTTATCCACAGCTACTATTTTCCCCCCCGATATGTGTGTGTGTGTGTGTGTGTGTGTGTGTGTGTGTAGGGGGCGCGGGTTATACACCTATCGTTGCTATCAGTTCCCACTTCCCTCGCTCCTTAATAGTATCTTGATAAAAAAGAATGCATAATGATTAAGTTCAATAGCTGAACCTGTTGATATTTCCAAAAAGTGAGTTTACATTCATGAAAGGAAGTAGCTGCCAGACAACACAAATGTGTACTCTCACTCAAGTGACATTCACTATGCCCTAAGCTCTCTTACTATTTTTGTGCTATCCATTTTTCATTTCTTTGGTCTGACCATATTGAGTCTGGGCCTTTTGCTACTATCGATGGAGATAGTCACATCACAGTTCATGTACCCCCAAGACTAGTTTACTGTTCTAGAATCTGGGGTAAAGAGGAGAGCAGATCTATTGAGCACAGGACTATTGAAACGAACTGCTGAATTCTAGATTTCTAAATTCACCATAACAATTAGCATGTGACCAGAAGAACCTAGTGAAACCTATTAGGCCGAACTTTGAGCTATTGAGGTATTTTACAAACCTAACTGTGACATACATTTAAAGGATCACCACTGTAACCAGATACCCATGTTCTGGTGAGTGAACTTGATGGACATATATGATTTGGATACTAAAACCAAGTCTGAATATAAACTCTTGTTGCTAAGCATCACTGTCATGACATTTTCAGATCAAGCAGTTGAGTTTTTGACTGCTACATTTCAAGTACATTACTGTTGGTTATTACATGTGTACTACCACCTAATAATCTATTTCATGCCATAGAAGATGCCTTACAGAAGACTTTAGGTGAGTTAGGCATTTCTAACTATCTCAAGTGGAGTAGGAATGCATTATACTTCCCGAGCTGTAGCAGTCCGAGTATTCTGGTGTGTGAGCCCCCTTCGCTATTTTCTTTGTGAATAGTAAATTTGCTATAACCTTAAAGCATTCAAAAACCAAACTCACTGTTGTCATTATAAAGATCCCGAAACCATTGTTACTGACAATGTGTAAATAGAAGGGCAGCAGTGCTCAGCTCTACTTTGATTTCACAAGAGTAAAGGAGAATTAAACTCAACATCAACTCGTATTCCCTTGTGATCAAATTCAGACTTGTTTTGACTCTATTTACCAATTCTGACACTAACCATCCTGGATCTTTCCACTTCTCTTCTGAATTCAGAAATTCATTGCAGTGGCCTTTCAAAACTCATAGACCATACTTACTGTTATGAGATTTTTTTAGGGAAGTGAGCAGGTTACAAATCAGGGTCAGAAATGCTTAAGATAAAGTTCTTTTGGTCAAAAGCACCTCTTCTCAGCTTTTCTTTGCTCCTTGGTCTATTACTTCCTTGGGGAATATTGCAAGTTCTTTTAGTGCTGCTGATAAATGCCCAAAGGGCACACCACTATACCATAAGCCTCAGCCTAGATACTCAATTCTAACTTCTTGGCGCTAATTCCCCTAATTAAGTACTTGGAGGCATCCCACTCCACAATGAGTCTCTTGCCCCAAAGCACACAACGTTATTTTGTGAGCCAGAATTTGCTGCTTTTGGTGCTGCTGCCTCTATTGCCACCGCTTCTCTGCTACAACTTGGATAGCAGAATTGCCCTTTGCCTCTTGGATAATGGAGGTTCAGTTTGCAGCAGTTTTAACATCCAAAGAACAAGTTCCATGCCTACCTCTACTTTTTAATCATAATGAGATCCTCAGCTTATAAGCTGTTTTTTTTGGGGGGGAGGGGGAGGGATGCTGAACGAGTTGTCTTTTGGTTTTATTATTTAACACTTTTATTATGATTTATGGCATGTGATTTGTTTCCTACAATCTGATGGTTTAAATATATTAAAAAGAGTTGTGTGCATTGATTACAATTCTAGAACATTTTCTTTATTGTAGTACTCACATTCTTAGCTCCTCCATTATCTTCCAACCTCCTCTTCCATAATCCTCAGGAACGATAAATCTAGTTATTGTCTCTGAGGATCACATATCCAGAATTTCATATAAAGAAAATCCTTCAACCCCCTGCTCCTACAACCCCCAAATAAAACAAAGACATGAATCCAATAGAAAGCATAATAGAGAATATAACAGATAAAAATGAATCAAAAAGGAAAACAAATGATAATATGTTAAATTTTAAACAAACGTGATCTGTGGGATGTGCCTCTTTGGAAGGAAAACTCGTTGGAAAATAAGATCTTGGTTAAAGAAATGAAACAAGATTTCAGATAAAATTTTGCAATACTAACTCATGACTTCATCACATCATGACTTTTTCAACAACATAAAAGGTGACTATTCACATTGACTTCTACTGGTGAAATACAGAAATCTCCAGATTGTCCAGAGGAAGCACTCAAAAATTAAATTGACTACATATTGGGAAGAGATGAAGGAGAACCTCAATATCAACACCTAAAACCAGACCAGTGGCCATGTTGAACAGATAAAAAAATATGTGAGTTCAAGTTAAAGCTGAAGAAAATGAAAACAAATCTGTAAGAACCAGAATATGACTTTGAGTTTACCCCACCTGAGTTTCCAGAGCATCTCAACATACTGGCTGCATTGAACACCAATGATAGAAGACAAGATGAGTGGTGAGGTGACATTAAGAACATCACTCATGAAAAAAGCAAAAGGTCATTTAAAAGACAAAAAACGCTGCTACGACGTGTTTTTTGATTTGTAACTAAAATGTTAAGATGATACTCTAGGATAATTTCATAATAATGAAATATCTTTGGAAATGTAAATGGATTTTTATGGAAAATAGTGCCTCTCTGTCTTGGGTATAAGTTATTTTGATTATTCAAGCTTATTGCACATAAAAGATGGTCATTATCCAAATACCATGAAAGTAGTATTTGAAATCTTCTGGATGAGAATAAATTTGGATATATTTGGACTTCTATAATACCCATGTTTACTGTCAGTTTTACCATCACCCATATGTTTCTCACTTAAAAAGAAATTTGAGCAGCCTGAACACATGTTTTTATTCTGAGACTACAGAAAGGAGAAGTGTTTACTCTTAAACCATTATTTTAAAGGGTTTTTAACTGTAAAGTCTTGTATTGTCTTGTATAATGGGTCATTTTCTTAATATAAAAATTTTAATTTAGGCTGAGCCCCGGTGGCGTAGTGGTTGTATGCGGGACTGCGGCCCACTGGGACGGAGGTTCAATTCCAGCAGTGGGGCTGACCCTCCTACTCCCACCACCGAGAGCAGTGATGCCAAAAAAAAAAAAAATTAATTTAATAAAATATGCAAAAACTAAAACTAAAACATGGGATTAGAATTGGAGATCAGATTATGGAACAACCACCACCACTACCCAAAGAAATAAGACTTTTGGTGGAGAGTTGTATCAAGTTATCAAGTATCATATGGAACTGATTAAATTTAAACTGTACTAGATTGATTTATGTATTATGTAATCTGTATATATCTTTGTTTGTTTGTTTGTTTTTGTGGGCATCACTGCCTCTGGTGGTCGTGGGTGCGACCCAGCGCCGCTCCTGAGAGCTGCCGCTAGTTTTGAACCGCCAAGCCCATGGGCTGCAGTCCCGCACTCAACCACTTAAGCCACCGGGGCTCAGCCCAGTATATATATCTTACAACTATTATTGCAGGTCTCTTAAAGAGATTTTCAGGATTACCTTGAAAGCCCTTCATTGTTTAAGCTCCACAGCCACATTTCAGTATCTTGAGCTTGTCTTAAACTGGCATTTGGAAGCAATCCAAGAAATTTCACAATCATTTTAGTAGCACCTCATTGTCTCTTAACGCTTTATTCTTTGGTTGTGTACAAGCATTATAAGGTACTAAACTATTGAAGTTCTTTTCTCTTTCCCTTTGGCTTAGTTATATTCATATTTTGATTTTTATGTCTATCAAATTTATGTATATATTATTTCACTACAGGTTTCAACCACGTTAGAAAATAAGAGCAAATAACAGAATTGTGTTTTGCAATTGTGATTTGGCAATGTGTTAGGAATATTTGAGAAAGACTGTTAATTTATTTGATAAACTTGTTGGATTTGATTGAGTTTTACTTTTGCTTTGATTTCATAATGTGATTACATGGGAATTGTGTTTTAAAACACTGATATTCATATTTGACTTGTTTTACTAGAATTAATTACACCATACAGTTTCTTTCTCTTTTTTCTTGGCATTACTGTCCCCTGGTGGGAGTGGGAGGCCCAGTCTTGCTTCTGGAGAGCTGCTGCTGGATTTGAACCGCCAACCCTGTGGGCCACAGTCCTGCACACAGCCACTATGCCACCGGGGCTCAGCCAACTATACAGTTTCTTTAATGGCTAATGATATAGGTTGGTAGTTACTTCAGAGAAAGTACATTTTTGTTTACATGATTACAAACTATTAACTTTGTGAATATTTTTAAATGTCATTATAATACTAACAACTTCATATTCATATTAGTGTAATGCTTTTGTTTTTATTAGGTGCCTTTGAGTTGGTCTCAACTCATAGCATCCCTGTGTACAACATAAGGAAATCCTGTCTGATCCTTTACCATCCTCAAAATTGTTCATGTTTGGCTGAGCCCCGGTGGTGTAGTGGTTGTGTGCGGGACTGCGGCCCACTGGGATGGAGGTTCAATTCCGGCTCCCAGGAGCAAAGGCTGGGCCTCCTACTCCCACCACCAGGGCAGTGATGCCTTAAAAAAAAATTGTTCATGTTTGAGCCCATTGATGGCGGCTACTGTGCCAGTCCATCGTACCTCCACTCTACCAAGCTTGATGTTCTTCTCCAGGGTCTGGTTTCTCCTGACAACATGTCCCAAGTACATGAAACAAAGTCAGCAATTTTGTCTCTAAAGTGAATTCTAGCTGTATTCCTAAGACAGATCTGTTTGTTCTTTTGGCAGTATGTGGTGCTTAGAATATTCTTCACCAGCTCCTTCATTCAAATGCAACAATTCTTCTTCAGTTCTCCTTATACATTGTCCAACTTTCACATGCATATGAGCTTATTGTCAATACTATTGATTAGACGTGGTACACCTTATTCATTAAAATAGCACCCTTGCATTTCAACACTTTAAAAAGAGGCTTTGTGCAACATAGTTGTACCTAATGCAGTGCATTGTTCGATCTTCGGACTGCTGCTTCCATTAGCATTGGTTGTGGATCCAAGTCGGCTTGCGGAACCTGTATTTGTGTCAAGTAACTGTTGTGGGAACACTATACTGCATAATTTAAACTCAGGAAAAGTTTGGAATAGGGTTGCACCCTCTCATCATACTTTTTTTCAGTCTGTATGCTGAGAAAATAATCAGAAACTGGATTATACAAAGAAGGCAGCATCAGGA
This sequence comes from Nesogale talazaci, assembly GCA_004026705.1. Lineage (NCBI taxonomy): Eukaryota > Metazoa > Chordata > Mammalia > Afrosoricida > Tenrecidae > Nesogale > Nesogale talazaci. Next base: position 20,390 of record PVJH01020012.1, on the reverse strand, counting down.
TTGAAGGAAGGCTTTTTAACAATGTGATATGCAGGTAATAACCTTGCTTACTGGAAGTAAGGAGGAATTGAAGTACTTGCTGATGGAAATGACTGTTGCAGCCTTCAGGATGGATTACAACTTGAATAAAAAAAGACCAAAATCCTCACAATTTAACCAATAGGTAAATGGAAAAAAAGATTAAATTGTTAAAAAAATTTCCTTTTAAGTGAATCCAGAATCAATACTCCTGGAAGCAACTTCAAAAGATCAAGTACATTCTTACTGCATTGGGTAAATCTGCTGCACATGACCTCTTTAGATTTTTGAAAAGCAGGGAGGTTTCTAAAAATCATCGGACCCAAGATATGCGATTTTCATTAATTTATATGCATATGAAAGCTAGACCTTGACTAAAGAAGACTGGAAAGGAATCAATACATTTGAATTACAATGCAAAGAATATTGACTCTATCACAGAGTCCCAAAAGACAGACAAATACATCTCGAAAGAAGTATAATCAGAATGCTCCTTAAAGGCAATGGTGATGATTCTTCAAGTCATGTACTTTGTGCATGTTTTATCTATCTATCTATCTATCTATTTATTACTTTGTACATGTTTTTAGCAGAGACAGATCCTTGAAGAAGATGCTCGCTACATAAGTGAGAAATGGAAAAAGAGGAATGGTTATATTTCGTGACTGTGACAACAGCAGTATTTATAGAAAAGGAAATAAAATCTAGATAGAGGAAAAGATAAATTCTTGTTGAGACTGTAGAGACTTCTGAATTGGACTGCTAATCACAAAGTCAGCAGTTCAGAATCCCTGGTATCTCTGAGATAAAAGGATGTGTCTTTGTATTCCTGTGAAGATTTACATTCTCCGACATTCACAGATGAAGTTATTCTCCTTTCTTCAGTGTTACTTTGGATTATAACTGACTCACGCAGTCAGAGAGAGATGTTAAATGGAAAGAAGCCTTCGTAGGTTAGTGGATTATACACTGGGCTTTTAAACACAAAGACTGTGGTTTTAGCCCCCTAGCTGCTCCAAGGTAAAAAGAGGAGGTTTTTTTGCTCCTATAAAGATTTAGTTTCTGGGCTGAGCCCTGGTGGTGTAGTGGTTGTGCACGGGACTGCGGCCCACTGGGATGGAGGTTCAATTCCAGCAGCGGCTCCACAGGAGCAAAGCCTGGGCCTCTTATTCCCACCACCAGAGGGCAGTGATGACCCAAAAATAAACAAACAAACAAAAGATTTAGTCTCTGGGGAGGTTAAGTTAGTGGATTTGGGGTTGGTAAGTAGTTTAAACTGCTGAATACAAAATCAGTTATCTGAAATGTAACCCCCCATTCCCCTCTTAACTCACAGCTAAAGAAAAGTTAAAGATTGACAGCTTTGGAAACCAAGGAGGGTAGTTCTACTCTGGCGTGTGGGGTTCCTAGGGGCTTATTTTTGAATATAAGATGCTAAATTAATAGGAATTTGAGATCATACCATAATTTGGGAATTTATTATATCAAATGTGGAAGTACTTGTATATATTAGAAGTCTTAGTATGTGAAGAGTTTAAAATAAAAGTATTGATCTTCAGATCTCTAGCCATATAAAAATTATGAAGTTATTATCTACAATAAGGATTTTGAAATTATTTAGGATGATGGCTTAAATTAGGATACAATAGAATGTGACTCAAAAACCAAAATTTGAATTATTTATGCAAAGGAATTACAGTGAGTAAAGAGGCTGATAAGTCTCTTGTAAGTCGCAGACATGTTGATAGAAATATTAGCTAGTTGGCATGGATCTAAAAAGCCAAGCAGTTGAGAATGTTGATGTAGCACAATGTCATCCCTGAAGGTAGAAGACAACTGTTATAAAGCACTAAGAAAAAATAGAAGAGGCCACAGAGAGAACAGCCCAATTTTAGATAGGGCACAAAGGTAGAATGAGATCTTGTTAACTGGCAGAATGTGTAGAAGAATTTTAGAGCAAGCTGCTAGTTCCAGATGTTCTCAGTGGAAACTGTTGGGAAAACATATCTGTAAAAGGAATTAGTTAAAGGAATTGAAAGAATTCCATGAGCTCAATGAAATTTTAAAATATAGGTTAAAAAAGAACAGCGTTGTTTTCAAATGCTTGTAGATGATGCTGATGACAAAGTTATTTTCAGAGATTTACTGGTTTCAGAAGTTAGAATAAAAATAAGATTAGAAATTATGTGGATATTCATTGCCGAACTTTTAGAGCTGTGGTTGCTAACTGTAAAATACTACCCCCACAATCATATTATATGGTTGGAATAATACTAAACCGTTAAGAGACAAATATGCATATAAAATTGTTGTTCATTTGTCATCTCTGGGAAGTCATAAAACATTTTCTACTCAAATATTCCTTATTAGTAATTGATATCAGGATGAAAACCAGATGCTGTTGAGTCATTTTGACTCATGCTGACCTAGAATTATGTTTCATAGTAGCTGTTCTTTGGAGGTAGATTCTGTGTCTTCTGAGAAACCTCTAGAGGATTTAAGCATCAACCTTTCTGCTAGCTGCCAAGTTCACTGTGCTACCTAGGAACCTGCCCAGCTTTTCAGTTGTTGAGAATCAAATTAGATAAAGAAAGTTCAATGAGGCTGATGAGTGGTGGTGTTACAGGTGCTGGGAGGTCAAGTCCAATAATAATAATATATGTTATCATATAAACTATTTTCAGTTCTATTTTGATCTATGTTTAATTCAGAACTCACCTTTCAGTGAGATTAATGACATTCTTATTTTGCAGATTCTGAATTTTGTATTTGTAAATATTGTATTGATGTCTGGAAGACATGTTAAAATTTAGAAATATATATTAGAAAATTTACTTCAGAAACCATTACTTAGAGTATCAGGTTACCATATATACCCAAATACTAGCCGGCCCAAATATCAGCTGAGGAACCTAATTTTATCACCTAAAATATTGCTGAAAAAACTCAGCTTATACTCACGTATATATGGTTAATAAATAACTGAATTCACATTCTTGGTTGATTTCTTTTTATATTATTATACCTTCAGACCTTGACGCGGCTGTACAATGAACAATCATTGAAAAATTCCACAAAATCTTTTCCCACTAGTCCATGCAAAAGTAGAAATGAAAGGAAAGATAATGAGTATTCTTTCGTGCCCTTTTTGTTGTTTTTCTTTTACTGTTAGATTGTGCCAACTCTTGCTCACAACTTAATTTTTGAAATTTGTTGATTTGTAAAATGCAAACATCATAAAACCACTCATTTATATTATTTAAATACAAAGCCTGACATATTAGTAAGAGGCAGAGAGTATTTTCTTGTTTTAATTATCTTACTGATAATTAGGTCTTACTGATAATGGCTTTCCGGGAAGTAGATGGTTAAAATAAAGTTAACTTTCACATAACAAGCAATTGTTAATTGTGAGTCTGTCACCGGAACTAAGACACACTCCTTTAAAAAACAGCAGCAACAGTTTTAAAGAATTTTTATAGTTGTGGTGAAAGTGCATAGTAAAACATGCCATCTTAGTGGTTTCCACATGTATAGTTCAGTAGCATTGATTATGATCTTCAAGTCCTGCTGTGTTAGTCCGGGTATCCTAGCGAAACAATTCATAGACACTCATGGATATAAAGGTAGGGTTTATATACAAAAGGAATGGATAAATCCGATATTAGTACATATGCCCGATACCAGTCTATAAAGTCTCCTTCCAACTCACGAAGTCACAGGTCAGTGGATGCAGAATCCCGGTGCTGGCAGGGGTCTCCTCAGGGCTCCTGGTTTCCAGGGCTCAGGGTCCATTGACAGCATCCAGTGGTGGTAGAGGCAACTCAGTGCTGGCAGGGATCTCCACGGGGCTTCACCAGCTTCAGAGATCTGGTTTCATCAGGGTAAGGCCACGTGGCTTTTCCTCTGGCTCTTCCAGCTCCTGTGATGCTGCCATCTTGTCTTGTCCATAACTCATCATCCCTGAGCCTAACTCCCCACAACTGGGGAGATGGCTTCTCATCTCCATGAGGGAAATATCGTGAGATTTCCCAGAAGTCTCAGGAGAAAGCCATGCCCACATGGAAGCTTCATTGGTTCCTCACAGGCTATCTCCAGATTAACAGGCTAGACACCACTCCTACATCTCAATCATAAAATTAATATAAGCACATGACTACCACAGATGAGTAATAATGTATATCACTGATTTATTAAACTCATTCTTTTCTAAAATTGAAAGGTCTGTTTTTTCATTAATTCTGTATGTTCCTGGAACAATTTGTAATTTATTTTATTATTTCTAATGGAAATTCCTGATCACTATTTACTCAGAACATTTTGGTATTTTCATTAATAGTGATGGGAGTATAAATTGACAAGACTGCTTTAGAGTTTGATGTTTGTGAATCATAGCAACCTTATAAGTCCCTATGGCATCAGATCAATCACCTGATTCCTTTTCCTGTGAGTACATTGCTGACATTTCAGTTAAGTTGAACACTTAACGATTGTGGCAATCGGAGAAGTTTCAGATTGTCTGTTTTTTGTTCTTTAATTTTGTTTCCTAGATTTATAAATTATTGGAAAAAATAGGATATTGTCTTATTTTTAAGTTTAATGCTTTTTTCCATATCTTTTAAAAGTCACTTTTATTTAGCTCTAGTTTCCCTAGAAGTTTTTTTATGAGAAATGGCTGTGAAATTTAATCAGATACCTTTTTGAGATTTAATATTATTGCTTAATACATTTTTTTGCTGTTGCTGATTTATTGAAAATCTTATTTCTGAATATTGAGGTATCATTACAGTCCTGAAAAATACTCCATTTATTATATTTGATGTATATTTTTTCTGTTAGTACAATAGATTCTGATACTTTATTTAGAAAAATTTATATCTAGAAGTAGAGTTAGTGTGTTTCCTATTATTTACATGGTATTTGAAATAAGTATTTATAATTAATGACCTAGTTGCTTATTATATATCCTTGGATTGGTAAAGTGAGGTTTGTGTTATACTCTACAGTGTCCACTAATTCCTAATAAGTTATATTCGCCCTTCAAATTGAGGGAATCTCTACTTGGATTTAGCTTTGAAAAAGATAAAATTTCAGGTAACTAATTTTCTTGTTCAAGTAGTTACACACAAAGAAGTCACAAACTTTTTCAAAAAATTATGTTAGTATAATTTTTTTTATATTTATACTTTTATATTTTTTTCCCACAGTCCGTGGTCGATGATTGGATTGAATCATATAAACAAGACAGGGACATCGCACTTCTGGATTTAATCAACTTTTTTATCCAGTGTTCAGGATGTCGAGGTACAGAATGTTGGAATAAATTATGTGCATTAAACCTGTCATCCATCCTTGTCTTTTATTTAACTCTTGTCCATAGTAGTAACTAATTCATCCAAGAATTACATGCTAATCTTTTTTGTAATAGATAACATGAATGTTTTGTAAGGCTATTTTATTTTCGTACTGCCTCAATTTTTTCTTTATGAAATTAGCATTTCTCTATCTTGTAAATTATGAATGAAATCTATATTATTTAATTTTTAGAGTGATTATTTAGAGTTTATGCTTTTAAACCTAATATTTACTCATACTTAACAACATTTTAAATTGGAATCATCACTAGATGTTGATGTTCATTGTTTCCTTTCCTGTACTTTTGTTCTTGCTTTATAAATCAAATGCTTGGCAATCAAATATTTTCGTGAATGTTACATGAGTATCAGAATTATGTGTTTGAATTTTGCAGTCATTCTTAGATTCACATTATAATATATGAAAATAGAATTTTTTATCATGTCGTTAGATAATATCTAGTATATATTTAAAAATAGGTTAATCTTAGGTTAAATGGTACTATATTGTGGTGAAATCCATTGGTAAATTGCATTTGTTTGTAATGCAAAATAATGATCATTTAGATGTCTGAACAAAATTATTTATGAATATTTGCATATTCACAATGTGGAAGATTTTTAAAATTTTCAAGATATTTTCTTGCCCACAAGAATTTAGAGAATATGTGTAATCTTTAAATTGAGGCTTCATTGTGAGTAACAAAGCATTCAATAGTTGAGTAACATCTTTAATGCCATAGAGTGATAAGATTGTTTCCCACTTAATATTTTATGGAAAGACCTAGTTCTTCTCAGCATTCTCAACCACTCCTTTATTCATTTTTATGTCTTATGAATGATTTAAAAATAGCATGTCACTAGTCTTTTAATTTTCTTATGAGTATTTTTGAACTATTTCTGCTTATTCTCTGATGTCTCTCAATAGCCCTTGCTAATTTTATTATTCAAATTTTTCTTTATTTTTAAAAAATTTTTTAATTGGGGTCTCTTACAACTCTTACCATGATCCATACAGACATCCATGTGTCAGGCACACTTGTACATATATGTTGCCATCATCATTTTCAAAACATTTTCTTTTTACTTGAGCTCTTAGTATCAGCTTGTTTCAACCTCCCCCTGCCCTCCCCCCCCCCCCCCCCCCCCCCCCCCCCCCCCGCAATCATCTGTTGGTAATTTATAATTTTTTTTTTCATGTTCCAACCGATGTCTCCTTTCACATACTTTTTGATTGTCCTTACCTTCTAGGAGGTGATTATGTGTAGATCATTGTTACCAGTTCCCCCTTTCTTCCCTCCCCTCTCCTCCTCCTTCCTCTTTTGATATGGCTACTATCAATATTGGTCCTGAGGGGTTTTTTTCTGTCTGTCTGGGATGCTCTGGTTTAGCTGTATTTATAAGGTAGAATTGGGATTAAGATAGTTGGGGGTGGGGGCGGGAGGGCATTAAAGAATTAGAGGAAAGTTGTGTGTTTCATCAGTATTATACTGCTTCCTCTTCCTGGCTTGTCTCTTCCTTGTGACCCTCTGTAAGGGGATATCCAATTGTCTACAAATGGACTTTGCGTCTACACTCTGCACTTCTCCCTCATTCATGTTGATAGGATTTATTGATAATATTCATAGAGAATGCTATCTTTGAGGAAATGGCATGTGACAAGATTGACGAGAAATATTTTAGTGAAAAGGGCATGTTTGTAATTTCTTAATATGATTAACATAAATAAAAACATGGTTTGTTTGTGTTTTTTCATCAATGTGATATAATAGATAAAAGTTTAGGAATAGACCCAAGAACTTTAGTAAACAGATCTTGAAGCATATGATAGGTTGCTCATGTTACTTTAGATATGAACATAGATTCGAAGTGAAACGATACTGAAAAACGATGTTGTTTTTCCTCCCACATATCTGATTGATAAAAATTATAACAGAACACCACAAACACAAATATAATACTGCAAATAGGCAGGAATGGAGTTGAGCTCCAGAGCCCATCTGTAGACAATTGGACATCCCTCAAAGAAGGATCAAAAGGAAGGAATGAATTAGGGTGCGGTATAGCAGCAACGAAACATACAATTTTCCTCTAGTTCTTCAATGCTTCATCATCGCAACCCCAACATACATACATATAATGTCTGACTAGGCCAGAATGTTTACAGTGCTACAAATAAGAAGTCTCAACACAAGGAGTCCAGGACGGATAAACTCCTCAGGAACAATAATGCAAGTAGTGATACCTTGAGGGTTTGGGAAAAGGAGTAACCATTTGCAATTATTTTCCTATAACTTTGCCCAGCCAGGGTGACAAACAGTAGAAGCATGGATGAAGGGAGACAGCAGACGGTGCAGGATTAGAAATTTATGATTTATCAAGGCTTCATGAGTGGGGGAGAGGGAGGGAAAGGGAGGAAAAAATGAGGTGCTAGGAGCTTATACCAAGGTCTCAAATAGAAAATATTCAGAAATCAAGGTTACAACATGTATACAAATATGCTTGATTACAAATAATGTATGGAATGTTTTAAGAGCTGTAAGAGCTCCCAATAAAATCACTGGGGAAAAAATGTAAATCTACATTAAGAAGTAAATATAGATAGTATGTTTCTTTAAAAATAAGTAAATTCCTCCATATTCCTTATCCTTCACATGTAAATGGTATTCTGAGTGTCATAAAAAAAAATGGAAGAGAACTGGAACATATTAAAAGACAACGACAATAACAAAAAAAGAACCAGGAGCTAAAAACAAGGGCGCAGGTAGAAAGAAAATGTTATGGAAACCATGATGGCAACAGATGTACAAATGTCCTTGACATAATGGATGTATGGATTACTATAAGAGTTGTAAGAGCCCCCAATAAAATGATTTTTAATAAAAAATCATAATCAATGAAAGTACTGTATTTCTCTTGAAAGCTAAACAAAACACCCAAATGTACTGAAAGTTAATTTTTTCATATAGTTAGTATTTATATAAGAATAATAAGTGATACACTAAAATTGCCTTTTTGAGTTTTAAAATATTACTGAAAAATTCTACCTAACACAAATAAAAGTGATAAAGATAAAAAAATATGTAATAACACTCTAAAGTGACTGATGAAACATTGTTGGTTAAACTGCAAATTGGTATGGCCTTATGTTGTGATATTTATCAAGCAAGCCATACTCTTTTTTTTTTTGTTTGTTTGTGAGGCATCACTCCCCTCTGGTGGTGGGAGTAGGAGGCCCAGCCTTGCTGCGGATTTGAACCTCCAACCTAGTGGGCTGCAGTCCCGTGCACAGCCACTATGCCACCAGGGCTCAGCCTGCAAGCCATACTCTTTCTGAGCCTTTTTCCCTTGAAGATTTATCTCCAGCCATAATAATGTAGCTTGGGGTTAGTTATTTTTCAATTTTTTTTATCATTGCATACTATTGGGATTGATCTAAATGCACATATATAGGGTAGTTAGTAGGTAAACTATGGTTCAATGATGTTTTATGGCATTCCAAAAAATATTAAAAATATCTATGACTAGGTACAGAGATTTCTGGGATTTTTTTTTCATTGTTACTATTTAAATATACTCAACAAGACATGTACCAATTCAACTGTCTCTACACATCCTATTCAGTGGCACTGGTTTCAATAGAAGTTGTGCTGCTAACCATAAGGTAAGTAGTTCAAAACCACCAGCGAGTCTGCATAAGAAAATTCAGGCTTTCTACTTTCAAAGATTTATGGTCTCTGCTGGTAGTGAGTTAGCATGTTCTAAATTATTATTTACCCATTAACTCTAATTACAACCATCTATTTGCATAATGAAGATTGTTTTGAAATTCCCATTTTTCTCAAAAGTATGCTTAGTTTGTCATGATCTATACAGTCACTTATCTCTGCATAGCCATTGCAGATGATACAACCTTGTTTGATTAAAGCGTGGAAGACTTGAAGCACTTGCTCAAGAATATTAATTATTGCAGCATTCAATGTGGATTATAACTCAATCTAAAGATGACCAAACTCTTTACAATTGGACCAATAGAAAAATCATGAGAAATGGATAGAAGATTGCAATTGTGAAAGGTTTATGTCTTGCTTGGATCCAAAAAGCAATGCTGATGGAAGCAGCAATTAAGAGATGTAAAGATGTCTTGCGTTAGGTAAATTTGCTGCACAAGACTTCCTTTAAGAGTATTGAAAAGCAAGGATGTTGCATTAAGGACTGGGGTGTACCTGATTCACGCCATGGTATTTTCCAGTGCTTTACATGCACGTGAAAGTTGGCTATTGAAAAAGGAAATCTAAAAAGGAATGAATATGCTTGAGTTATGGTGCTGGTAAGAATTTTGAAAGTACCATGGACTACTTAATTTGTCTTGGGAAAAGTACATTAAGAATGGTCCTTAGGGGCTGAGCCCCGGTGGCATAGTGGTTGTGCGTGGGTCTGCGGCCCACTGGGTTGGTTCAATTCTAGCAGCGGCTCCATAGGAGCAAAGTCTGGGCCTCCTACTCCCACCACCAGAGGGCAGTGATGCCCAAAAAAACAAAAACAAAAACAAAACAAAAGATTATTCCTTAGATCAAGCATGTCACATAATTTAGACATGTCGGAGAAGAAAGCAGTCCCTGAAAAAAAATGACATCATACTTGCTAGAGACGCAGCAAAAAAAAGGAAAAACCCTTAACAAATTAATTGATATACAAACTGCAACAATGGACTTTAACATAAGGATAATTGTGAGGATAGTACAAGACTGGAAGAGGTTTTGTTCAGTTGTACAGAGTTTTTGTGTCTGAACCAACTTGATGTCTTCTATAAAACAAACAACCTTTCTCTTAACTTTTTTATCTGACGTGTCTTGAATTTTCTTAGTTTGATTACTTTCCCAATAGCTGGGAGTTAGGTTAAAGTTTGCCTCTTTAAGGTGAACATTGTTTAATGATTCAGTTAAACAGCTGCTTGTTTTTAAAAGTTTTCAAGGGAATCTTTTAGTGTTAAAGATTACTTCAGGGGGGCTGAGCCCCGGTGGCGTAGTGGTTGTGCGCGGAACCGCGGCCCACTGGGTTGGAGGTCCAAATCCAGCAGCAAGTCTGGGCCTCCTACTCCCACCGCCAGAGGGCAGTGATGCCCAAAAAAAAACAACAAAAAAAGATTACTTCAGGGTAACTGTTTGGGGGCTCCAGGAAACCTGGATTTCTTGAAGATTTGGAGTTCTGTTCCTTATTTTACTGCTTTTTGATCGTGATCAAAATGTTCAGTAATGGTACTTAAGCACCATCTACTTCTTAGGCACATATTCTATACCTTTTTAATTTTTAATCCCTGCTCTATTTAGTTCCATTACTCAAGGTGATTAGTGTATAATTGTACCTTGGATGACTGTTGACAAACCTCTAAGACTTCAAGCATACACAGAAGGAGGTGGAACAGAAGCTTTAGGCCAGTTACCTAGGTTGTCTTACTAAACTACCAAAATTTAAAACCAAATTTCAGATATAGACTAAATTGCAGTGTACAAAAAAGTACCTGTAGAAATTCAATGTTTTCTGGTAAGAAGGGAGGAGAAAGATGCTGGAATATACAAAGGTTTTTCTTCTCTCCAAAAATCGAGGAAGAAGGTAAAGATGTGATCTTTACCTACATTCTGATACTAGACATGAAAATTTTAAATGGATTGGCATATTGACAAGGAATAGAGGGAAGTTTACTCATTTGAGTATAGTTTTTGTTTGTTTGTTAGCTTTGGGGGGGGGGGGGCATCACTGCCTTCTGGTGTCATGGGAGCTACCCAGCCCTGCTCCTGAGAGCCGCTGCTGGATTTGAACTGCCAACCCACCAGGGCTTAGCCCTCATTTGCATATAGTTCTTAATATACTATAGAGCTATGTTTAACATCCTAACAGGATAAATAGAAATCAGTAAAGCCAATTTAGATGCAAAAATGAGGAGGGCTTTATAAAGCAAGTAAAAAGAAAGTATTAAAAGAAAACAAGGATTTTTTTTATAACCTTGAAAAGTTGATTATGACTCATAGTGACACTGTAGAAATGACATGGTAGAACTATCCCCGTGGGTTTACAACAATGTAATTCTTTATTTGAGTCAAAATCCTCATACTCCATCCACACTTCTAAGAAACATTTTCACTATTTTTCTGTTGGCATTCCATTTTATAGTTGATAACCATTGACAAGACCATAATAAAAAATCATTGCTTTTTCTTCTATCCTCCTAATTCATAGTCTACCATTCTTTTTTTTTTAAATAGATTTTATTGGAGGCTCTTTCAACATTTAATACATCATTTGTATTAAGCAAATTTGTATACATGTTGCCACATTCATATACATTATCTACTTGAACCCCTCCAGCATAAGCTCCTCTTCCCCTCTTTCCTCTAGTTCTTTATTTTTTAATTCCAACTCCCCATATTTCCCCTTCCCCCTTCTCCTTCCCCATGAACTTCCAATAACTTACAAATTATTATTACCTCTTCATATCTTGCACTGTCTAGTGTGTTACTTCACTCACCCCCCCCCCACCCCCGTTGTCCACACCCCAGAGAGGAGGTCACATGTAGATCCGAGAAATTTGTTCCCCTTTTCTACTCCACCATCCCTCCACCCTCCCAGTGTCACCATTCTCCACTAGTCTCAAGGGATTATCTATCCTAAATTTCCACATTTTTGACTCCAATGTGCATCCCCTGGACTAGCCAAATCTGTCTGGCAGGATTGGGATAATGATAGTTGATGAAAGGGAGCATTTGAGAACATTTCATTGCTACTACACTGCACCTAGACTGGCTTATTTCACTACAACCCCTCCGTACGAGGATGTCTCTTCACTTATTGATGGGCTTTGGGTCTCCAATATGAACTCCCTCTCACTTATAATGATATATTTTTTAGGTCTTTGATGCTTGGTACCAGATCCCTTTGACACCTCGTGGTCATACAGACTGTTGTGCTTCTTTCATGTGGGCTTGCTCCTTAGCTAGATGGCCACTTACTCACTTTCATGCCTTTAAAAGCACAGACGTACGTCTTTTGATAGCCGGGCACCATCAGCTTTCTTCACCACATTAGCTTGTGCACATATTTGTTGTCAGTGATCATTTCATATAATCAGAGCATATAATGCTATGATTATTAGTTCTTGAAACCTAATAATCGATCCCTTTGTTATCTCTTGGTCCTTTTGAGCTGGATGTCCACTTGTTTACTTTCAAGCCTTTAAGACCCCATACGTACATGTTTGATAGCCAGGCACCATCAGCTTTCTTCACCACATTTGCTTGTGCATACATTTGTTTTCTGTGATTGTGTCAGGGAGCTGCGCATCATGGAATGACAGTTTGATAGAACAAAATGTTCCTGTACTGAGGAAGTACGTGATTGAGGTCCAATGCCGAACTGCTTTCCTAATTCTAAGTCTGTAAATATATGCATATTGAGCTATTTCCCCTTCATCATATGAATATATGTACCTGTGTATATGCCTGTATTTAACCTCTATAAATGCCCCTTACCCCCCAGTTCTTTTCTCTATTTCCCTATACCTCCTCCTGTCCCACCATCACACTCAATATTGTCTCTATTACATTAGTCTTTTCTTGTTTGTTTGTTTTTTTGGGGGGGCACCACTGCCCTCTGGTGGTGGGAGTAGGAGGCCCAGCCTTTGCTCCTGTGGAACCGCTGTTGGAATTAAACCTCCGTTCTTCACCAGTTCACTGGACATATATGTGTGTGTGTATAAATACTTCATTATATCTTCCTTAAATAGTTATACCTCAACTGATTTTTGCGTAGTATTTTAGGTAGTCCTTTGTTATATTTAGTAGTCTTTGCTTTCACCATAATTGAAAGGCATCAAGATTTTTTTTTGGGGGGGGGATGGTCTTCTTATTCATACATATGAAGTGATTGAAAATGCCATGGCTTAAACTTCCAAGTGATATATTTTGAGTTTTAGCATTTTAAAGAAGTCTTTTGCAACAGATGTGCTTAATTTGATAGTCACTGTGTTAGTTTGGGTACACTAGAGTAACAAATTCATAATGATGCATAAGTATATAAGAGTTTTATATAAAGGGTAATTATACATTAGAACATTCCAAACCAGTCAAATCCAAGGTCGTGTGATATTAGCCCATATGTCCAAATACCAATCTATGAAGTCCTCCTCAGACTCACGAAATGCATACAACGAAGCCAAATACAAGCCTGTGGGTAGAAAGTCTTTGGATCCAGTGGTGTTGTAAGCATCTCAGCCCTGGCAAGAGCTTCCATGTGGCTTTTCTAGGTTACTTGCTACTTCAGGGTAGGTCCATGTGGCTTCTCCTCAGGGAGGTCTCTCAGGGAGCCGGCCTTGTCAGTCCAGGTCCTCCGGCAGCGAGTGTTGTCAGTAGAAAGTCTCCAAGGGAGCGAGCCAAGAGAGAGTGTCTCCTACCTCCAGGAAGCAATGACTGCATTTCCCAGAATTCCCAGGAGAAGGCCACGCCCACACAGAGGTCTCATTGGCTATTTCCAGACTGACAGACTAGACTCCACCCCTACACTTTCTATCCTAAAATTGACACCAGATTAGTTGACTGCTCCAATCATCATTTGATTTCTTATTTCCATAGGCATTACTATAAGTTAAATGAAGTATTGGTCAACTTCAGTCTTATTTGCTTATAATGTTGCTAATTTTTATAGCTGTGAGGATTTTTTTAATGTTAAAGTTAATCCATACTAAATGAAGATTGTGTGTATAGTTTGTGATATTAATCAGTGTGTTCAAATACTCTTGTATTTCAGCAAAATTGAAACCATTTGCAGATTTCATGTCATTGAGAGCCCTTTTCCAGTGCTAATGTTATGTTCTTCATGTAGTGTGGCTTGTGGAATTATTTCTTCAGCATATAAATTGAGTAAACATGGTCAAAGAACACAATCCTGGGCAGAAAATCTGGGACAGATAACCCCTTAGAATCAATAACGGGAGTAGCAATACCAGCAGGATAAGGGAAAGGTGGGAGGAGAAAGAAGAAACAGATTACTGTGATTTACATATACCCCCTCTTTGGGGGACAGAGAACAGAAAATTGGGTGAAGTGAGGCATTTTTCATTAAACATAAAAATCCAGAACACAAAAACAAACAAAAAACTACAAATACAACAATATCCGTCCATCCCCCATTTTATAGCATCAGATTTTTTTCTCCAACATGATTCTAAAGGGCAGTATGGGCAGTTGTGTCCCTGAGTGAGTGCACGCATTTTCGCGAGCACAGATGGGCACCAATCAGTATGCTCGGGTAGGTATGAGGTATTTGATGCTCATATGTAGGTATGAGGACATAAATACAGAGGATGTGTGTAACGACCATGAGATATTATTACTTTGAAGAGGCGTACAGAGCTAAACTAACCACACTAGGGAATCATGAGTGCCCGCTTCTGCAAGAGATAGACTGAGACAGATAAATCTGGAACCCATAGTTCATAATCCTCTGAAAACCAGCTTCCAGAGCCTGCAATCCTGGATCTAGACTTTGTAATTTTCAATTTTATAAAACCATTAAAAGCTAATTAATCATGTAATGCACCAGTTTCCTGGTGAGACAAGCAGAGAGTACAATTTTTTTTTCTGCTTTCATATTGTGTAGTCACTAATGTTTCTTAAATGACTATTGCTTGGTCTGTGATCAGGTTCTCTATGTGTCTAATTGTTCTGGAATTCTCACTCTTTATAGTATTATCAATAATTTGTTGTGATTCATAGAGTTGAATGCCTTTGCATTGTCAGTAAATAACAGTTGTAATTTGAAATTTTTGAAATTTTCTGCTTTCAGCAACATTTCTCTGACATTAGCATTGATAGTCCTCCTTCCAGCTCCTCTTTTGAATCTAACTTCAATTTTTGGCAGCTTCCAGCTATAACCACTTAAAAATTATCTCCAAAATATTGCTTGATAATCGGGCTGAGCACTGGTGACGTAAGTGGTTGAGTGTGGAACTGCAGCCCGTGGGCTTGGCGTTTCAAATCCAGCGGTGGCTCTCAGGACCAACATTGGGTAGCGCCCACGACCCGCAATGATGCCCAACACCCCCCCCCCCAAAAAAAAAAAGGATAGGAAAAGAAATTTTGCTTGGTTATGATATTAATGATACTATTTGATAGTTTTAGGCTTCTGTTGAATTATCTTTCTGTGGAATTGATAGAAATTGGATCTATTCAAATGCGATGCCGGTTGGTGGTCTTCCTAATTTCTTAGCATAGACAAGTGAGTACATTCAATGTTTTGTCACTTGTTGAAGCATCTTATATTGACTGTGTATTCCTTCTATCTTCTTTTGAGATTGCCTACATCATTCATTATTTTGTCCATAGAATCCTTTAATATTGCAACTCAGTGCTTGAGTTTTTCTTTCAGTTCGTTCAGCTTGAAAAATACTGAGCCTGCTTCTGCATCTCTTTTGCTTTTTTAATGCCAGGACCTTGGGCAGTTCATTATAATACTTTGTCTTCCCTGATTGCTGTTTTAAAATTTTTGATATCTGTTTTACTGCATCAATTATTTTATTCAGTATAGGAACTCTGTTGGAAGACATCCATAATGACCTTTTGGCTTTTGGTGTTTGATATCCTTCATGACATTTCATCTTCTTGTTCTTTAGTTATTATTGTTCAATGTGTCGATTCTGTTCTTGAAATGGTCTCTAAATTGAGTCAGTCTGTCAGTTTTGAATTTCTTCACATTAATGAATGAGCACTTAAAACATTGCATTCATTTCTTTTTTTTTCTTTCTTTTCTTTTTTTTAGGCATCATTGCCCCCAGGTGGTGGGAGTAGGAGGCCCAGCCTTTGCTCCTGGGAGCTGGAATTGAACCTCCAACCCAGTGGGCCGCAGTCCTGCGCACAACCACAACGCCACCGGGGCTCAGCCCTGCATTCATTTCTTAAAGCATCTCTATTGATAGTTTGCCAATTTGGAAAGCAGTGTTGATCACCCATGACTTTGGTTTAGCTTGAACTTCTTCCTTCACTATTATTGGTTCTTGAATACTGTATATACTCGAGAATAAGCCGATCCAAATATCAGGCAAGGCACTTAATTTTAAAAAATCATTTTATTGACACTGTACAACTCTTATCACAATCCATACACCAATTGAATCAAGCATATTTGTACACATGTTGCCTTCATTATTTTCTAGAGATTTACTTTCTATTGAGCCCTTGGTGTCAGTTCTTATTTTTCTCCATACCCCTCCCCACCTTCATAACTTCCTGATAGATTGTAAATTGTTATTACTTTAATCTCTCACACTGACCACTGTCTTCCTTTCACCGTGTTTTCTGTTATTGTTCTCCCCTAGAGGGGTGTATGGTTATGCATCAGTCATTGCAATCTGTTCCTCTATTCTCCCTTTCTCTTCCCCACTTCCCCCTTCCCTTCTGGTATCATCTATTTCCACTCCAGTTCCTGGATTCTGTGTGTTGTGAGCACCCATCTCCTTTTTTTAAATCTGTGTACATGTTTTGATCTAGTCTGAATTGAAATGCAGCACTGTGGTCATGCTAGTGGGGCATGAGGAAACCTCAAGGAACTAGAGGAATATAGTGTGTTTCATCAATGCTTTACTGTACCCAGGTGACTCATCCCTTCCCTGTGGTTCCTCTGTGGGGAGATTGTTCCACTGTGTCCAGATGGGCTTTGGATCTCTGCTTCAGTCCCCCTTGTCCATATCAATATATCTTTGTTACATGTCTGCTGATGACTACTACCTGATCCCTCTGACCTCTTGATCGCACCAGCATGGTGTTTCTTCCATGTGAACTTGTGACCTCACTGCTGAATGGTAGCTTCAAGTTTTTAAGTTTCCAGACATTGTATCTTTTAATAGTCGGGAACCATCTGCTTTTTCACATTGGCTTATGCACCTGTTTTGTCTTCAGCGATTGTACCAGGAGGGGGAACATCTTAGACTACAGATTGGTTAGAACAAAGTGTTCTTATATCGAGAGAGGGTATGAATAGAGGCCCAACGTCCATCGCTTTCCTCATTGAATTGCAGTATAAATATATGTACATGGGCCAATACCTCTATTTTTGTGGATTAATGTATTTATATGTGTATGCTGCTGTGCTTCTACCTCTAACCTTGCTGTCCGAGGAGCCAGCCTCCAACATTAATATCACAGGTCCGGTAGGTGCAATTGCACGGCAGTAATTCTTTGTTAGAGTAAAGTCATAGCATGAGAAAGAGAAATAATAGAGTCAGACACATTTCATTTTATTGAGAGCCCGTACATCACTTTTCACAATACATAAATAAACATACTGTGCCAGGCACCTTCACATGTCCGCGCTATTATCGTTCTCCAATCATCTGCCTTTTCCCTCGAGCTCCCAGTATCATCTTTTTCATCTCTTTTCCCCTCTTCCCCTGCTCTCTCCTTCCCACCAACCCCCAGTACTTTATAAGTTATTATTGTTCTGTCATATCTCATACTGCCCGACCTCTCCCCCAACCCACTCCTTTGATGCCCATCCTTCAGATAGGAGCCTATGTGTATATCCTTGCCATTGGTTCCGTCTTTCCACTCCACCCTCTCACCACCCTTCCAGAATTGTAATTTTTATACTCTCACCAACTAATGTTCAAAAATTCTGATGCTTTCAATTTTAATTATGTATAATATTGTCAATCTTTTGTTTACATAGTTTGGTAGATCTCTTTGTTTTAAGTATTTCTCTGAGTATTTTTGTGTGGATTTTAAAATACATAAAAAATACAACTTGCGTGCTGAGCCCCGGTGGCATAAGTGGTTGAGTGTGGAACTGCAGCCTGCAGGCTTGGTGGTTCAAATCCAGCGGCAGCTCTCAGGAGCAGCACTGCACTGGGTAGTGCTCACGACCACCAGAGGCAGTGATGCCCACAAAAAAAAAAAAAAAACTCGCCTAATTTCTCTCCTAGAATTTCATTGCTTCATTGATTTTTAGGAGTTAGTCTTTTAAGTAATAATATGAGTATGTTATTTAGTACATTTGTTGGGTAAGTCTTTTTTGGGGGCTGGGGGAGTCTTTTTGCATCCTGTGTCTTGTTTCTTTCCCCCCCTTTTTTAAGCATTAGGTAATTATCCCTTGAGGGCAGTGATTTTTGTCTGTTTTGTTTTCCTTGTATTCTCATCATCTATGAATTTTACTGAATGTGGGAATGAAGTAAACTTTTAATGCAGTTGATTCTGTTACTTTTTACATATGACATTTTCATGCCTTATTTAATTCTCTACATCATGATTGTAAAGATGTTCCATATTAAAATTTTCTTAGTTTTTTGAAATTTAGGCCTTTGATTCATCTAGAATCAGAGTTTTCAAAGTGTTGTAATACTGGGATCCAATTTTTCTCCTCTTATTTACTAATTTATTATAACACCTTTAAAATTGCTCTTCTTTCGGGCTGAGCCCTGGTGGCGTAGTGGTTGTGCGCAGGACTGCGGCCCACTGGGACGGAGGTTCAATTCCAGCTCCCAGGAGCAAAGGCTGGGCCTCCTGCTCCCACCACCAGAGGGCAGTGATGCCTAAAAAAAAAAAAATTTAATTAAAATTGCTCTTCTTTCACTGAAATCAATAACATATGTTAAGCATCCATTTATGGAACCGTGTTTTCCTGGATTCTATTGTAGTACAATATTTTAGTCCTTGGCGAGAAATACTATAGCCTTTTATATTTAATATATATTTTAAAATTAGTTTGTCTAGCTTCATCAAAAATTATTTGAATTTTAATGCTGAATTTGTAGATATGGGTTTCTTCTTAACCTGTTGACATTTGAGTTGGATAAGTATCATTTTAAAATTTCCTTATGTGAAAATTTTTTAAACTTTTTTTTATTGTAGGCATCACTGTCCTCTGGTGGTGGGAGAAAAATAATTTTTATTAACTCTGAGTATTGATATTTATTTTGGCTTAATTAAACTGGAGACTTGAGGAAGTGGTCAGTACAGTTTCAGTCCTTTTTGTTTATTGTTAGGTAACCATTATTTGCAAATATTTCATTTGTGCTTATAAAAGCCCTATCCATTATGCATTTAACATGTTTATTTCATTCTCTTCCTTATCTATACCAATGCTTTAAGTTATTTTCATTTGGATGTGCACTAGGCTTCTTAGTTTTCAAGGCCTACAATTTCAATTCTTATCTCATTTTTTTTTTTTTAGTAGATAGTGTTTAAAAACAGATACAGTTGAGCTGAGCCCCGGTGACGCAGTGGTTGTGTGCGGAACTGCGACCCACTGGGTTGTTGGTTCAAATCCAGCAGCAGCTCTCCAGAAGAAAGGCTGGGCTTCCTATGCCTGGGCAGAGATGTGAGGAGGGGAGGGAAAACATAATTGAATTTTTTTTATGTTAATTCACTGTGAGAAATTTTTGTTGTACCATTTAGCTTTCTTGGGTTTATTATAATCACTAAATATTTAGGTTTATAATGAATCAATTCTTCTTCATTTTACTGCCTATTAATTCCTTTTCTGTTCTTCCTTGTATCTAAAATAGTTCCTTTATCAATCCCTTATTTCTTGGGATAGTTTTTATTCTTTTTATTTTATACTTATGAAAACCATACTAAGACCCTTTTAAACAGCTAAAGATAATTGCCACCTTTACCAAATCGAACACTGTAAACACAGCCATTGAGTCGTTGCCAATGTAGAATGAGGGTAGAACTGCCCCTGTACTTTTCCAAGACTGACTATGGGACTAGAGCTAGCCCATTTCCCTAGGAGTGGCTGATGGTTCCACACTTCTAACTTTGCAGAACACAGCCTCATGCAGATCACTATGCTGCCCCACTTCCTTCACTGAAGAGACAATATTTCAATTTATTTCTTGGTTATCCTGTAATTTAAATCTACTTAGTTTTCCCACAAATTAATCATAAGAAAAAACAAAGCAGCAATCAGTGCTCTTTTATCACGTATACACTTCTGCATTTTTTTTCTTCACGTGTGTGTGCGTGGGGGGGG
>PVJH01020011.1:0-41554 GCA_004026705.1 Nesogale talazaci | reverse complement strand
GCAGAAACCCTACCCTGACCCATAGGGTTATTATGAGTCAGAACCAACTAACAGGTAGTCGGTCCAATGACTAATCATAGAAAGCATTTTTATGACATGGAATTGTATTTGAAGATTTGTTTCATATACCACCATTTAAAATCAAGAGGTCAATTTGTCAGGGGGTATCAAAATCAATTGGCACAGCATAGACTCCAAAGAAAATGTTCGACATCCTACTTCGATCATAATGGGGTCTTAAAGCTTCTGAATGCCCACTGAAGGTGCAAAGAAGAGTAAGAAAGTCAAAGGTTCATGGAGACAAGTGGTGCACAGGACTAATGGACCCCATGAACTTCAGCCTCCACAAACCTGAGGCCAGGTAAACAAGATGGTCCCCAGCTACCATTGCCAAGTGCTCGCTCACTCTCGCTCTGGCTCTGTTGATGTACAGATAGGTAGATGTGGAGAGAATCCAGTCCTGCTGGTCCCATAAAGATTGGTGAAACCTTTGAGGCTGTAGCCTTCAGTCACACTCTTAAGACTCAGGCTCAGATTACAGCCAAATAAAACACAGGTCTATCAAGTAAATAATAACACTATGGAAGTCCATACTCCTTAGAGCCATCAACCATTCGAGGTCAAAAGGACAGCATATGCCCCTGGACAATAACCAATGACACAAAACAAAAGTGCCTATGAATTGTTGGATGGAAACTGTTTCATTCTGCAACCTTTTACCTGATTCACAATTCAAAAATCGAGAGGCTTCAGATAAGAATACAGATTTCTAGTTTTGCATGAAAAAAAATTGACGGACCCAGCAAAACTGGTCTACATTCTCATTCAGGGACATTTAAGAGAAGCTAAGTAGCATCTGACCCTTTAGGACAATTGCACTTGAATTTCAGAGTCCCCACCTCCCCTATCAGCTCCCAGTAGTCAGACTATTGATCCATTTTTTATTCACCATCATGAATGTCTTCCATCTTGTGAAGAGAAAAGCGACCTGGATCTTAAGTTTGTGTCATTAAATTAAAAGTACATTAGGAAGGTCTGTGATTTTAAAAAGTTTTTTTAAGTGGGAAGATCACATTTCTTTGTGGTTATGAAAAATATCCTTACAATGTTTAAAGATGTAAACTGAATCTATTCCTGATAACTTAGGGCTCAATCATGAGACTGACTAGTTTTGCTCATTTTCATTATCTTGGGGATTTTGAGTTTGCTACTCCTATCATAGAAAACTGACTTAAGGGAGGGAGGAAGGGAAGGGGGGAAATGAGTCCTTGATACCAAGGGCTCAAGTAGAAAGAAAGTGTTTTGAAAATGATGATGGCAACAAATGTACACATGTGCTTGATACAATGAATGGATTTATGGATTGTGATAAGAGCTGCCAGGTGGGAGTGGTGATACTGGAAGGATGGAGGGATGGTGGGATAGAAAGGGGAAACCAATTTCAGGAATCTACATATGACCTCCTCTCTGGGGCACGGACCACAGGGAAGTGAGTGAAGGGACACATTGGACAGTGTAGGATATGAAAAAGTAATAATATATAGATGATTAAGGGTTCATGGGGAAATGGGGTGAGGGGAGGGAAGGGAAATATGGGGAGCTGGTACTGGGGGCCTAAGTGGAGGGAGGAGGTTTAGTGTGCAAATGTGGCCTGCATACAATTGATGTATGTATGGATCATGATGGGAGTTGTATGAGTCCCTAATAAAAAGATTCATTTTAAAAAAAATGAAGGGGGAAAGAGGAGCGTGTACCAAGGGCTCATGTAGAAAATATTTGGAAATGAAGATAGCAACATGTGTACAAATGTGCTTGATACAAATGATGTATTGAATGTTATAAGAACTGTAAGTGCTCCCAATAAAATCATTAAGAGAGAGAGAGAGAGAAGAAACCTGACTTAGTTTGCTCCTGTAGCTATAACAACGGCAACACAAGGGTGTGGTTTTTTTATTTTGGCTTTTCTTTAGGGCATGTTTTTTCTTTTAATCATTTTATTGGGGGCTCATGCAGGGTGTGGTTTTAACAAACCGGAGTTTACTTCCTGATTGTTCAGGAGACTGGAATCCCTTATTCAGAAAGCTAGCTAGAGAGACAGTCTCTTGAGCCTCCTTGGATGGATCCTGGGAGATCTCCATGGGTTTGGTTTTCTGTCTTCCTCCACCTCTGCTTCTCCTCCTTCCTTGTTTTTAACAGTTTTATTAGCATTTCATCCCTGTTGGTTTAGTCGCTGGGTAAATCTCCAAAGAGATTGAGTGGGTCTATAACCTACAGGGATCCTACCTCAGAAAACCCATTGCAACATGGGACGGTCACCACCAACATAGGGGTTTGAGTCTACAACACATATTTTGAGGTGACATAACCCAACCCATACCCAACACTTAAATGGATAAATTAAGTTTCAGAACTGTACTAACTGGGTGATATTTAGATATACACAGTGATCTAATGTCATGCCCTTTTATTGAATAAGGAAGAAGAAGACCGAAAACAGCGCCCCCTCCCCCAGTAATACTTCATGTCGAAGGCTGCATACGTTATAAAACACGGAGACTTTTAAACACTTGTGTCACTCTCTCAAATGATATCACTTGGCTTTTTTAATTCCAGGATTGTAAGTGGAAAATGTATATGGAGATGGACGGGGATGAAATTGCAATAACCTACATAAAAGATGTCACATTCAACACTAACCTACCTGACACAGAGCTTTTAAAGATGACAAAAGTAAGATTCTATTTCTGATTTCAGAGCTTTTTTGAATTCACAGATTTCAAGTAAAGACATTAAAATCCTCGCGTGGTGTACTTTTCTGCTTGTGGATACTCACTTCAGTGCAGCTTCAGGCTGGTTGTTGAAAGGCCATTGTGTTTAGCAGACAGAAATCGCAATCGCTTTATTGTCAAGGCCCCATGCTTTCTGAATTACAAAGCATGGCAAAGAAGTATCATTTAATTGTCTTTGGATGTTTCTTCTGCTTTTCTTTATGCTCATGATAAAAACTATTTACCAAAAGCATTGAATCATTTTTAACTTTGAAAAACTGTACAGGAAGGAAGGTTTGCTTGTTTGTGTCCAAGATCTTGAAGGGTTGGAAGGAGGGTCTTAAATTAGGTACATGTTGAACTCTTGATAGTTTCTATGGGTTTATACTAGTGGATTCCTCAAGTGGGCAGAAAGAAACATGTTGCTAACTTGTAGTTAATGGGAAAAAACTGCCAAAATACTGATGTAAGGCTTATGGAAATGTTGACTTGTTCTTCAAAGTGTATGCATGCCATTCAGTTCTGATTGCAGGAAAATAAATGCATAGGAGACTTTGCTAGAGGTCAAAAGAACCCTGATGTCAGTAAGACGGTTTCACTAAGCCTCACATAAGTCATTAACTCTAGTACACTGTTAACTACCTATGTGGTTCCATTGAAAGAAATGGGTCTCATATCAAAGAAGAGCCAGGCCACAGACACATGTAGGGAAATGGGAAGGTCCCCCTCCCCCACAGTCATGGCATTAGACTTGCAAATGTGTTCTCACCCAGTCATAAGATTGCTAACCTCCCAAGTTAACGTGACCAGCCATCCCACTTTTGGCGGGACAGTCCTAATTTTAAACGATCTTTCCCGCATCCTGCAGTGTTTTGGAAAGAATGCATGACAAGCTAGATAATGGCGGGAGAATGGGAAGGGAATCTACCCCCTCTACCCTTCTCCCTGCCCCCTTCTCTTCCCCCCCCTCCCAAAATGGTGTCCGCTTGTTAAAATATGGTCACTTTATCCCAAATCCCTTTTCTTTTAGAAGTGGATGCATAAGTCGATGAATATGGTGCTCTTTGTTGGATTCCTCTGTGTAACTGGGAGTGATTCCAATGACATTATGTGTTTGTAACGGTTATAATTTAGTTTTAACCTTCTCCCTTTTCCCCCTTTGGGCATATTGTTTTGGTGGCCTGAACAAATTAAAAAGACATGTTTTCTTTCCCACCAATCTGTGATGTCTCTGGTTGTAGCAGTTGTTCGTTGCTTCAAGGCAGAGTCAAAGAAGGTAAAAAATATATAGTGGGGATTACAAGACCGAATTAATACAGGTCTCCACTGTAATGCCATATACCAGGCTACCTTCCTGAACAACCCTGTGCTGTAAACAGGATTGAAGCAGACCTCTCAAACTCTATAGAATTTTAAAACTTAGAACACTGACAAAAGCAATCACCAATTAAAGCTCTTCTGCATTTGCTTTGTACCCAGTCCTGCAGCCAGTCCTCCCTTTGTAACCTTACAGGGAGTGGTCAGGAGAAGAAGAGGACAGTGGAGATTCACTTCTGTGTGAGACCATTTTCCTGAAAATTAAAAAATATGATCCCAAGGTCTAGCATCTTCACTAAGCCCGGGGCATGTCTCCACAGCTTCTTTGGTTACATTTGCTGCTTCAGCAGATAATAGAAGAATGACTATCAAAGTCACAGACCTAGCCTCTGCATGCACTCCAGGAAGCCACTTCTAGGTCTTCTTATACTGTCAAGTCTTTCTCTTAACCACGAGAAAGCTTTCTGCAGATGGTTCAAAACTCTAGCACATTGAGAGTAATCAGATGAGAGCCCACATGATTTCTCTGCTCATCTGGCATGATTCCCCTATTTGCCAATCTTGCATGAGCCTCAGAGAAAAATACCATGCAGAAGGCTATGTGACAACACTGTATCATCCTCACTTTTCCTTTCAGCCCCCCTTTGTCATGGAGAAGTGGATTGTGGGCATAGCAGACAATCAGACTGTGGAGTGCACTGTTACATATGAGGTACGTTCTGGGGCAAGGAGGCCACCGGTTGCATGATCAGTTTCTCTATGGGTGTTTAGTTGCCCCCTCAGTCAGTTCACTACAAGTGAGGTTATTTAACCAATTCACATTGGACATAAGAAAATAAATAAAGCCATTCTGATCAGGAAAGAGAGAGATGTGGGGGTCATGACCTAGTTAGAGATGCATTTATCAGCCATTGACTGAGCCCCTTCCACAGCATTGAGTATGTTAGGCATTGGGGGTACCAAATAATGACCAGAAGCGTCTTCTTGGTGCATCGAGCAGATCATTGATTCTGCAGTAGCACAGAGCACAGCCCCTATGACTGCCTGGGGGATGATGAAAAGCAGATCCTGTGCTATTTTCCATCTGTGATATTGATATTTTCAATCTTAGGATACTTTTAATGTGGGAAAAAATAGAAATTCTGTACTTTAAAAAAATATGCTATAAGACTAAAACTCGTTCATTTAGCAAAGACAGGCCGAGTGGCAGGTACCACTCTACAGAGCTGTGGTTAGAAGAGCCGTGGACTCTGGAAGGAGCGCAGAGGGGCAGTGGGGAGTGCGCAGCTGCTAGCTGCAAGGTGGAAGGTTTGACACCCTCCCCCCCAGCGGCTCTGCAGAAGAGAGGCAGGACAGTCTGCTCCCACACACTTTGCACCCTTAGGAATCCTCGGAGTCGGAATCTGCTCGATGCCAGGGGGCTTTAGCCAGATTATATACCTCAGAGGGGATGAGGCCTGTGTTAGTCCGGGCAGACTAGAGGAACAAATTTCATAGAAACGCATATGGATATAAGGAAAGGTTTATATATAAGAGGAAACGGGACATTGAAAAAACATCCCAGCCCAGTCCAGTACAAAGTCGTAAGTCCAATATTAACCCATGATTAACCCATGTGGCCGAAATCAGTCTATAAAGTCTTCTTCCGACTCACGAAGTCACAGGTCAGCGTGTGCAGAATCCCGGTGCTGGCAGGGGTCTCCACATGGCTCCTCGCTTCTAGGGCTCAGGGTCCATCAACAGTATCCAGGGGTGGCTGAAGCAACTCATCACTGGCAGGGGTCTCCATGTGGCCTCCTCAGCTTCAGAGGTCTGGCTCCATCAGGGCAAAGCCGTGTGGCTTCTCTGGCTCCTCAGACGCTGCCATCTTGTCTTGCTGGCGATTAATCGGCTCTGAGACTAACTCCCAACAACTGGGGAGATAGCTTTTCATCTTCATGAGGGAAATATTGTGAGATTTCCCAGAAGTCTCAGGAGAAAGCCATGCCCACACAGAGGCCTCATTGGTTACTCAATGGCTATCTCCAGATTAACAGGCTAGACTCCACCCCTACATTTCAATCATAAAATTAACATAAGCACATGACTGCCACAACACCCCAGCGGAAAAACATGAACCCTGAAAATACTGTACAAAACCCACACCAAAGAGGTGGGTTGTCCTTAAGGCATGAATAATCTAGACGAGTCCTACAGCCTTGAGCTGGTCCCTACTTCCCAGGAAATGCCCTCTTTTAGCAACTGGACAGTAACCGCATTACGTACCCCTCACTGTCTGCCCTGGACCATTCTGAATCCCAGCATGCCCCACATCCTCACCAGCGTCTTGGCTGCTGGAGAGCTTCTGATACCTGGAGTGTAGCTCCTGGGGACCCTGACAGTCTGTCATCATGTGAGGTGGGGACAGTGGGAGAAAAACAAACAGCGTCACGTGGCCTCTCCCTTTGGGGACCCTGATTTCTTAGCCCTGGGGTTCCATCGCGCCTTGACATCTATTACCCTGCCCCCTCCCGTCGTCCCACCAAGCCACCCATATCCTCCAACCGCCCTGCTGGCCAAAGCCACCCTGGGTAAACAGCTGTGGGATTTGTATTTGTTCAACAAAATACCTGCTTTCAAGCACTGCCGGCATCAGTGAGGATCTGTTGTCCATTTCTTATTCAACCCAGAAGTCAGTTGAGATTTTTCAAAATGTCATCTGTTCTTGCAGAAGGCAGCTGTCTCGCTAGCTACAGAGAAGGCTATATTCTAATAATTAAAGTAGTTGCATTTTTTTCCCTTTTAATCAAATTCACACCTTGAGGCCAACTGTGATGGCTACGCTGCCAAGGCAGTAGGAGAGTTGCTAAGGATGGAAAGTGAACTTACATGGCCGCCTGACTTCCCGGTCTTCCCACCTTGTCCCCACCTGCATGTTGGGTCCTGTGTTTCTCTTTTCACCAGAGTGACGTTCGAGCTCCCAAGAGCTCCAGACATGTCCATGCGATTCGGTGGAGCCGACTGAAACCCCAGGATGAAGTCAAAGCCGTCCAACTGGCCATTCAGTCATTGTTCCCCAACTCAGAGGGCAACCCCGGAAGCAGATCCAACTCAAGTAAGTCCCCGTTCCAACATGACATACATAATAGAACCCAAATGTGTGCCGATGGCATTTTCAGAGCAAGAGGGAGAGCCAGTCTCTGAAAAGACAGAGATTTGAATTGTAATACTTCCTCTGACCGTGCACTGGTAAGATTGCTGAGGGAAAGCAGGTGCTGGCTTCCACTGGCTCCCGCCAGCTCACTAGCTCCCGCCCCTTCCTTCCTCCTTGGAGCCGGGTAGGAAGTGAAGACTGAGAGGACCCACCTGCATCCGTTATAAAAGAATGTTTCACCTTCAAAGGACCGAAACCTCAACTCCATCTGGTTCACTCCAGGGGTTCTCCATGTGTGTTTCCTAGTCCAGCCACTCCATGGCTAGCTGGGAGCTTGTGCTTTAGGGTACAAAAGACACCTCGGTCTCAATTAGAATTTAAGGAGGTATACGGAGTCTTAAAAAGGACAAAGACAACATAAAGAGACCAACGCCTCATCCGGATAAGGAAGGCCATTAGCAAGAGTTCATAATGGCGTCTGAGGGGGTCACAATCAGGACGCTAGTTGAATAAGGTATATCACAAATGCATGATGGGTGATACATCAGTACATCACAGTTATAGGCGAGACTACAGAAGCAGGAGCAGGACTGTGATTGGGATACATAGAAGGACTGTTAGAAGGACTGATAGGATTGGTCCAAGGCCTTCCGAGCAAGGTAGTCAGGGCAAGCCTCATGAAGCATGACTCCGCCTCCTAAAGGTGAGAGGCCCACTACCTGTGCAGTGTATGGTCCATCAAGAACACGCCCAGGCAAGGCCCTAAGAGAGACTGCCCTACACTAGGCTGGCTGGAGATGGATGGAGGCAATCCACTTTCCAATGCACTCTGGCAACACCATCTGCATTCTTGGTGAATGATTGAAGGAAATTCTGAGCCGTAAAAGCACACTCTCGCCATGGAGTCAGTGCTGATGCAGAAGTGACCCTGTGTGGATTTCTGAGACTGTAGCTGTTTCTGCGAGTAGAAAACCCAGCCTTTCTCCCGTGGAGCTAACGGTCATATCGAACTGCCAACCATGCGGCTCAGAGCCCAGTGTGTAACCACGACATCACCAGGGCTCCTCCAGGAAACTTGAACGGAGGCTTAATCCACACGCAGGTTCTGCACATGGGTTTTCACTGTCGTCTGTAGCCTCCTGCAAGCAGGGTGCTCAGAATGTAAGCGTCGTTTCACTTGGGCCCTCTGAAATGCAAATTCAGAAGACCCGAGACAGACTGACCAGATCAGAAATGGAGAGAACGGGGAATAGCAGTCTGCATTTTCACCAGCCCAGCAAGTGCGTCAGGGACACGCTGAAGTTTGAAAGCTCAGACAAAAATGAAAGTTATTATTGTGCATAAGAAGAATCAGTCCAAAAAGTGGGCAAGCTTCAGAGGTCGAGGGTAAGCCTCCTCAACCATGAGAAGGCTCGTGAGGGAACTGTTTCTTGTTCATGCTGCATCCTCCACCCTGTGGCTTCTCATGGGCCTCACATGAAGATGTGGCATCACCCATCCCCAGGAGCTGTGGGTTCCGTTCTCTCGCAGTGGTCATATTTCAGAGTGAGGACAACTTTCCTCTAAGACTCCAAGAGACTTTCCCATTCCCCGTGCGCGTGCCCTCCCCCTCCACCCCTCTTCCCCCCACCCCCATCTCTTGGGCCAGGATTGAGCTCCTTGTCTTTGTCTTAAACACCACAGCCCTGTGTCTGACTCGATCAAAGTCCACCCTGAAAGCGAGCCTGGGACCTGCTTCCCCTGCCACATACACCTGCCTGGAGGTGCCTGGACACCCCAAGAAAATTAGGGCTCTCTTGTTTCTAATGAGGATGGGAGGAATGAATGGTGAAGTGCAAAGAAGACCCCGACGTTCCAAGTCTCTAAGGAGGGGGTCCTCTGACACGTGGAAGAAGAGATGGGGAGGGAGGGAAGGAAGGAAGCTGGTGAAATCAGAGGAAGCCAAAAGGAGACCGACAGCCTTTGCAAAGGCCTGAAGAATCCAACCTGGACACGAGCAGGCCTGCCTACTCCCTCTGCCTTCATATCTCTGTTTCCTTTCTCTCCCATTTAACAACACTTCCGAGGATTGTTTTTCTTCCCCATCTCAACCTCCCCCCAAAGGAAAACAGTTGCCTTTCTAGCTCTTGCTCATTTGCGAGAAGCCCTGGTGGCGCTGTGGGTTAGGCATTGGGCTGCTAACAGCAAGGCCAACAGTGTGAGCTCACCAGCCACTGTCTAGACCAACATGAGGCTCTCTGCACCCTTCAAGGTGAGCAGTCCCGGAAGGTCAAAGGGACAGTTCTGTTCTGTCCGACATGGGGTCACTAGGAACTGGAATCGACTCATGGCAGTGGGATGGGGGTCAGCTCATTTAAGTCTGCCAATACATTGGGGAACGTACCAGAACCTGTAGGCCTCACACAAGGAGGAGGCAAGTATGGAGAAGCAGCGTCCTCCACCAGCGACTTGGTCCCCATGGGCCACCCAGTTCTTGTTGACGTTTACACGATAAGGGAGGAAAGAGACGGGGATGTAGAAACCCAAGCCAAGTCAAATTCATTGCCCCCGAAGCAATTCTGACTCATCCGTCCATAGCATCCTGACACTGTATAGGAGCCCAAAGCCCCATCTTTCTCCTGGGGAGCATCTTGTGGATTGGACCGCTCCCCCTGGGCTCAGCAACGCCAAGTGTAGCCTTCTGCGTCACCAGGGCTCTGAGAAAGACAGGAGCCAGTGCTCAGAAAGACGAGAGGGCCTTGGAGAGGAGCAGACAGACCAGGTCTATAAAACAAGGATGGAAGGGTTAAGGGCGGGGGTCAGGAGGAGTGTGCTCAAAGAGGAGAGGGAGGGAGTTTGAGGGAGTACTTGGCTGTGTGTGTGCATAGATAGATGAGAGAGAGAGAGAGAATTACGAGCACTGGTGGTGTGGTGGTTAGGCACTGGGCTGCTACCTACCAGGTCAGCAGTTCAAATCTACCAGCTGTTCCAAGTGCAAAGACAAGGCTTTGAGGTCCCATAAAGTGTTACAGACTCCGAAACCCACCGGGCACGTTCTACCCTATTCTAGAGTGTTGCAGAGAGTTGGTCTCCACCTGGAGGCTCTTGAATTTTTTTTTTTTGGGGGGGGGGCATCACTGCTCTCTGGGAGTAGGAGGCCTAGCCCCACTGCTGGAATTGAACCTCCATCCCAGTGGGCCGCAGTCCTGCGCACAACCACTACGCCACCGGAGCTCAGCCCGGCTCTTGAATTTTTATAACAATTTGTGGAGAAAGCCCAGAGGAGGAAAATGAAGTCCCTTGGCGAGGATACTGAGCGCGACATGTGGCTGGGCCAGCCTTTTGTCAGCACAGTTTTCAAATGAAGATGCTGGGCTCGACTCTAGATGAGGCAGTTCTGACTTGCATCTACTAACTCGCTTGAAGTTGCCAAAAGGCTCTGTCCTCCTATTACTGAGAATTGTGCTATGTGCTGCTCACAATCTAGCTGCTAGCCAAGGAAAATTATTGCCCAGTCTCATGATGGGAACCCTCTCTCAGCTCCCTGAAGCGTAGGGCATCTGCCTAATGTTAGGAAGAGAGGAGTGATGACCACGCTGGCCGGCTTCA
Source organism: Nesogale talazaci (assembly GCA_004026705.1). Lineage (NCBI taxonomy): Eukaryota > Metazoa > Chordata > Mammalia > Afrosoricida > Tenrecidae > Nesogale > Nesogale talazaci. The sequence goes on along the minus strand of PVJH01020011.1, from coordinate 30,748 downwards.
TATTGCCCAGTTAAGAATGGCAGAGAGTAGACCAAAAGAAAGCTCACAAAATAGCCCATCTGGAGAGGTTAGTCATAAAGAAGCATCTTCATCTAGTATCCCCTCCCTTTTTTGGCTAAAATACTCCAAGATTATAGCCAAGTGTATAGACCAAGCCAGTGCAGACAACCAGGAAACACAGAAAAGTAATCAAAATAGTTACTAGGTATCTTTGCTAGCTTTTACAACTACAAGAGAAATATCGTACATGATTCCCTGTAAAGAACAGGACTTTATTTTCTCACAATTTAAGAGGCTCGATGTCTGAATTAAGGGTGTGGTCCTAGGGCAATGGTTTCCAACCTCCCTAATGCCACAACCCTTTCATACAGTTACTCATGTGGTCGTGGCAGCATAGCTAGTTAGAAAGAAGGTGGGAGGCAGACGCAAACGGACACCGGATTCCTGGTTGAGTGACTTTGGGCAAGTTACTTGACCTAAAGACAGGTTTTGTATGTTAATCTAGGTAGACTAGCGAAACAAAATTCATTAGCACGCATATGTATATAAGGGAGAAGTTTATATACAAGAGCAATTGAACATTGAGAAAAACATCCAACCCAGGCCATTCCAAGGTCAATAGTCCAATATTAGTCCATATGTCTGATACCAATGTATAAGTCCTCTTCAGATTCACGAAACATGCAGTGATGCCAAATGCAAAACGACCACAAGCCAGTGGGTAGAAAGTCTTTGGATCCAGTGGTGTAAGCATCTCAGCACTGGCAAGAGTCTCCACGTGGCTTCTCTCGGTCCAGGTTTCTGGCCGCATCAGGGTAGGTCCATGTGGCTTCTCCTCAGGGATGTCTCACAGGGAGCCAGCCTTGTCAGTCAACTGTCTCTAAGGAGTGAGTCAGTGTCTCAAGAAGGAAGTGCTAGATTTCCCAGAGTTCTCAGAGGAAAAGACCATACCCGTACAGAGGTCTCATTGGCTATCTCCAGATTGACAGGCTAGACTCCACCCCTACACTCTTAATCCTCAAACCGACACCAGATTAGGGGCTGGCACATTGTGTTTCTCTGATAAGATTATGGGGGAAATAAAGATCATGTAAACAAAGCCCTGAACTACGTTAGCACATAGCATCAACTGAGGAAGTGTAGAATCCCTTGTGCATGAGAGAGAGAGAGAGAGAGAGAGAGAGGAGAGAGAGAGAGAGAGAGAGAGAGAGAGAGAGACAGCATTTCCCTAGCCACACAGTGGGTATGTGTTGAGCTGATAACCTCAAGGTCATCAGTTTGAGGTCACCAGCACCTCCTTGGACCACTCCGTAAAGTCTCAGAAACTCCCAGACGCACCCGCAGGGGCAGTTTAACCCTGTCCTATAGGGTCACTGTGTGTCACAGTCAACTCGATGGCAGTGAGTTTGAGACTCAGAGAGATCAGGAGCCCTGGTGGCAGGGGGGGTCGTAAGTTGCAATGCTAACCACAGGCCAGCCTTTAGAAACCACCAGCCGCTCCCCGGGAGAAAGATGAGGCTTCCTGCTTCCATAAACCCCCAGGGGCAGCTGTACTGTGTCCCACGATGCAGTAGACATAGTCGATACAGGGGTTGGTGGGAGCAGAATCCGCTCTATTGGCTCTGGGGCAGTGAGTGAGTCTACTTGCGGTAATACAGGAACCGACCTTCTTTCCTACAGGAGATTGAAATGACAGCAGTCACTGTGTAGACAGAGGGCCACCAGTGTGTGTTAAAGGTGGGGGGAGGGGAGACATTAGAGGCAGAGAGCGCCATGCAACATGAAGAGTGTAAGCCATGCCAACAAACTGTACGTCATTTCCCCCCCCCTTTATTTATAAAGAACACAGCTCCGCTAGACACAGACACAAAGGCACCTTCACAGAGAGTAAAGCAACAGGGGGACAGGGGACAGCCTACTTAACTCCAGTCTATACACACCTCCAACTCTAAAATCCTTAAGAATTTATTCCCAGACACACAGTCCTCCCCTAGACAACCCAACAGAGATCCTTGTGGGGTAGTCTCGCCCCACTCATGAGGCAGAACTCAGTCTTCAGCATCATTGAACCAAACAGTACATCTCACAGTTGCTGAACAGGTGTGTGTTTTGGTACCTGCAGTTGCCCCCACAGAGAGAGTCCCATGTGGCCAGATTTTAAGCGGGACACCATTGACGGGCAGTGGGTTGGGGGGCTGTTCTTGATTAAAATTTGGTCTATATGAAGCAAACAAAAATGTTCGTAGAACGCAAAAATAGTATGCAATCGGAACAAATGTTAGAAAGTGGGACGCCTGGTCACCAGTGCAAGCTTAAGTCAAAAAGAAATCTGTGAAGAGAAAGAGAAGCTATTAATACAAGAAACATCCTGTCCTTTTCTCTGGCCTAGACCTTCTAGGAAGGGTGACGCACAGAGTCCCCCAGCCGTAGGGGGCCCGGAGACGGGATTGTGCACGCACCCGGGCAGGTTCACCGGCCCTTGCACTAAGATGCCCCTTCCCTCTCCCTCTGCAGGTGCCGACTGCCAGTGGCTGGACACGCTGCGGTTGCGCCAGATGGCGTCCAACACCTCCTTGCAGCGTTCCCAGAGCAACCCCATCCTGAGCTCCCAGTTCTTCCCCTTCCTGGAAAACCAGGACTCGTACGCCGCTGCCGTGCGGCGCCAGCAGGCGCCCACCAAGTACCAGCAGATCACGCCCATCAACCCTTCGCGAAGCTCGTCCCCCACGCAGTACGGGCTGACCAAGAACTTCTCCTCCCTCCATCTCAACTCGCGGGACAGCGGCTTCTCCAGCCTCACCAATGACAGCTCGTCGGAGCGGGGTCGCTACTCGGGGAGAAGCAGGGACAAGTACGACCACCGCGGGAGTGTCTCCCTCCACTCTTCCCCCCGAGGGCGGTTCCGTGGCAAAGGCCAGCATTCCACCCCTTCCCGGGAAAGGTACTACCGCGTCCCCCCGTCCGCCCTGCGCCCGTCTCCTGACGTCAAGCGGAGGCTGGACGAGCCCACGCAGCCCAGGACCATCCCGGGGATGCCGTTGCACCCCGAGACCAGAGCCAGCGAGGAGGAGAGCAAGGCTAGTGACGGATGGGTTCAAGTGGAGTACCGGAAGAAGCCGCACAGGCCCTCCCCGTCCAAGACAAGCAAAGAGCGGACCAGGGGGAACTACCGCGGGCGCCGAACCTTTTGATGAATATAACTCGGGTTATGTTTTCTAAGCGGGGTTTTCCACCCCCCTCATCAATCTTTCCTTTAAAAAAAAAAGTTAATGCGTTTTGATAATATGGGGCCTCCGAGTTAGACTTACGTCGATACGGCCGGTCCACTTAGAAAGGTGTGATGGGATTTGGGAACTCCTGAATACTTCAGGCACACCAGGGTCAAAATCATGGTTGTTGGTTTCCAGGCTTTGGCCTCGCTCAGGAAGTCCGCGGGGGGTGGGTAACTAGATGTAAATGGACGTAGCTGTCAGTATTTGTTTCTCTGAAAGCATTTCCAGAGAGGACCTTATGCCATCTTTTCTCCCCAACCACTTTGGTGCACAGTGCACAGTCAGGACTAAGGAGGGGAGAGCCACAAAGAGGCTCATCTCAGCTACGAAACTAACGAGAAATGGTGTTTTAGTATGATGTCATTTTTTTTTAAGCTTAAGGATTTTTTTTCTAGATAAGTTAATGCAAGAAATCTATAATGAGCTGAAAATGCCAAAATTCTAAATAAAACCAGGGTGAGTGTTACTGGTTTTGCCATTTCCCTCACTCTGACATGGCTTGGTAAAGTCAGGTTAGGCTTCGAGTGTGCTGCTGGAACAAATAGCCCCAGTGCTGCTTTCACTCACATACCGCAAGGGGGTGGCTTTGCAGAACATAACTGTGTCTTTCTCACAGTTCAGAAGGCTAAGACCCCCCAGCTCCCGAGCCCCCAGAGGTTCTTGACTCCTTGGTGACCTTCACAGGGACTCCATCTTTCTTCTGGTTTACGTTCACTTGACTCTGGGCCTGCCAGTTCTTTTGATGACTCAGGATGGACTACCACTGGGGTGGTGACCACTTTACTCCGGCCTGGCCTCGTCAACGTAGCATTAGACTGGATTATGGAATGTGATGACATTACCACACCACCACAGGTGCTCCATATATATATTTTTTTTTGATGGGGACACGATTCAATCCATAGCTCTGTCCTTGTCATGATTATAAATTATGAAATTTTGATCTTATGGATTTTTTTTTACCTTCTTATTTTAAAAAATATTGCCGTTGAATATTATTTATCTCAATTCCTGAGTGTTTAATGCCCCTTTAAATGGTGTGCCTAGGGCAAGTGGCTCCTGGCCTCACCCTGGTCTCAGCACTGTTGGCTAGTATTTATTTTCGCGGGAGATGTGTGACTTTCTCATGGTTGGATCCGAACTGATTTGGCATGTTGCTTACGGGCTGTAATAAAGGTGATTGAACTGAAAGCTAATTGTGCTGCAGAGGTCATTCATTAAAATCGTCAGAAACCAAGCGATCAAAATTACCTAGGGGGTCTGCCGAGGTTTCTCTTGCTAAGCGCCCACGGACTGCTTTGGACTATTCATTTTCTACATTTCACCATGGGAGGAAGGAGGAAGGATTGGAAATTCAGGGTGGGGGTAGTAGTTATCCATGAAAGCCTCTTGGGATGTCAGGAATCGAAAATCTGAAAGAAAACAGAGCCGGGTAATAATGTCCCCAGCTAAAAACCAGAGAAATTTTAAATTGCCAGAATCGTTGTTTGAGCAAGACAGTCAATACCAGCCTTGCCTGGAGGGAGCTGTAAGCAGCTAGGGGAAGGAGGAAAGGTGGGGAGGGTGGGAGGACATGAACTGCTTGCAGGGCTGGTGGCCGATGTTTTACGGATCAAAGTTAACCGTACTCTGGATCAACATACCCCAGGGTTACCTCCGGCACTGTCTGCTGATTCTGCTCAGCAGCCCCTAGTCCTGAATAGCAAATGGCTTTTTGCTAGGCCTGGGAGTCTCCAGCTCCACAGCAAGTCGAATGACGCACTGGGGTTTCGGGGTGGGGAGGTGGGGGTTGAATTCTCTTAATAGAAACCAATCATCAAAGTACTTGCGTGTGTTCCCAAAGTGGCTGCCCGGCCCAGTGCAGGGGGAGCCTGGAGGGGAAAGCGGTCTTCTGGCAGCATCCTCGGCTCCCACACTCATTTAGCTTACTACCCCCTTTTCAGGGGGGTGGGGAGGAATTACTCAAAGCTCCCTTGGTGATGAAAACCTTTCATACTATAGGCCATAACCCACGACACAGCGGAGGCTCTGGATCGTTCCAGTGCCCCCTCCCGGGGGTCAGCATCAACCACATGGGGAAACATGGGGCAGGATGAATGAAGCTTCAAACTCATCAGCTGCTCCTCAGTGGAGAGAGGGGACGAGGTGCTCCCATAAAGAGTTATAGTCTCGGAAACCCACAGGGCAATTCTCCCGTGTTCCACGGCATCGCCATGAGTCAGCGGAGAGTGCAAGTCTGTGAGGCAAAACCCTCTCCATGGCAGTGAGCTCAAGTTTGTGTGGGGTTTTCGAAAGTCAAGGTTACAGGAGATGACCTTGGCTTACAAAGGAAGCTGGCATGATCTGAAAACATAATTTCCACAACTTAACTTTACACAAGTCCTGATTGTTATCCCTTTCCATCAGCATCGACAGCTATGTTCCCTTCTGTCTCAGGTTACCAACTTTCCCCAAGGCTTGAAGCTCCAGTATGAGCCCTTTACAAGATACCTGTATCAGCTACAATCTGTTTTCAATTTTTTTCCTCTTGTCTTTTGTCGCTAGTTAAGTTAAAGGAAAAGTGGGCTAATACAAAGTATGCTGCTTTAATAGCATGTTGTTTCCAAGTAAGCCATAAAACGTTTTCTTTGATTAGCATTTTTGGGGTAAGAAGCTGAACACAGAGTCTGACTGGTTCTTTGAAATGAGTGTGGCTTTAATTATGTGACCAAATGTTCATCCTACAGAATAATAGGAGAAAAAACGCCAGTGGACACAAGGTGTTATGCAAACAATCACTTTCTTTGGACCCTTTTCTCTATCTTGCCTTCTTGGGCGATGGGATAGATGCCAGGCTGGGAGTAAAATGACTTAGTGATCTCAGCCCTAGTTAGTATCCTCATTGTTAGGTACCCGTGTTAGTCTGGGTAGACTAGAGGAACAAATTTCATAGACACGCATATGGATATAAGGGAATGGTTTATATATAAAAGAAATAGGACATTAAGAAAGCATCCCAACCCAGTCCAGTACAAACTCATAAGTCCGATATTAGCCCATATGCCCAGATACCAGTCTATATATAAAACATCTCCTTCCAACTCACGATGTCACAGGCCAGTGGGTACAGGGTCCTGGGGCTGGCAGGGGTCTCCCCACAGCTCCTCGCTTCCAGGGCTCAGGGTCCATCAACAGCAGAAATAACTCATCGCTGGCAGAGGTCTCCATGTGGCCGCCCCAGCTTCAGAGGTCTGACTCCATCAGGGCAAAGCCGTGTGGTCTCTCCACTGGCTCCTCCAGCTTCTCTGACACTGCCATCTTGTCTTGTCCCTGATTCATCGTCTCTGAGACTAACTCCCAACAACTGGGGAAGATAGCTTCTCATCTTCACGAGGGAAATGTCGTGAGATCTTCCAGATGTATCAGGAGAAAGCTATGCCCACACAGAGGCCTCATTGGCTACTCAATGGCTATCTCCAGATTCACAGGCTAGACTCCACCCCTACATCTCAGTCATGAAAGTAACATAAGCACATGACTGCCACAGTACCCTCGAGTTCGTTCCCACCCATTGCGACCCTGTGCACAACAGAAAACCCCTGCCTGATTCTGCATCAGCCTCACAAGGGTCCCTCTGCTTGAGCTCATCATTGCAGACTCGGTGTCTATCCATCTTATCAGCAGTCTTCCTTTTTCATGACTCCTCCACTTACCAGGCATGATGTCCTTCTCCCGGGACTGATCTGCCTTGACAACATTTCCAAAGGATATAAGATGATGCCTTCCCACACTTGCCTCTAAGGAACATTCTGGGCACATGTTTCCCAGGACAGATTGGTCTGTTCTTTTTGCAGTCCCTGGTATTTTCAATAGTCTTCTCCAGCACCACAATTCATCTGTGTTGATTCTTCTTCAGTCTTCCTTATTCAATGTTCAATTTTCACTTGTTAGTGCAATACATGACTGCAAAGAAGTAATGACAATAAAACTGACCCGGTTGTAAAAGCTCATGGAAAAAATTCTTGACAGCATTGATGTTTTCAGTCAGAAGCGGGACAGGGACATCTGGAGTCTCCTTCTTGATTTTAAAGAAATAATAAGAATTAGAAGTTTTCTGCCTTCCCCCTCTTACAATGTTTACTCACCAAAAGTTGCCTCCACAGTTGAAATATAAGTAAGAACAGAGCAGGGGTTAACTTGATGTTTACACACACACATACATAAGATTAATGAGTTGCCAACAAGAGGGAACTGTAATAGTTGTACACAGCCGAAATTAATATTTTAAAAAGGAAATATTAGGGGGACAAATCATGATCTTTTTCAATAACATCAACATAGTTTTATTATATATACATATATATATACACACACACAGAGTATGTTTTGGATTAGACATCTTTAAATGTGAGAATTTGGTGGTCTCTGAAGAATTTAGTGGTCTGTAAATTCTCTGAAGAACCCTGGTACTGGGAGAAATATGAGGTTTCCTGCTCCTCATTGATGTACCAGCTCAGAAACCCTCTGAAGTGATTCTATCCAGCCTTCAGCTTCTTTCTGGGTCAGAGTTGACTCCATGGCAGGGGATGTGGCTTTGGGGGTTCGGTCTCCGAGGCAGTGCTGGCTCAGTGGCAGAATTTTCACCTAACGTGGGAGATCCACATGTTAGATTCTTGTCTGGCATTGGAGGCTTGGGCATTGCTGTCATTACTAGACTGGTTTCAGTGGAGCTTCCAGACTGAGACAGACTAGGAAGAAAGGTCTGGAGATCTGCTTCTAACACCAGCCCATGAAAGCCCTGTGAATCACAGCAACAGTGCCATCTACACTGGGCATGTTGCTGGTGCGGGACCAGGCATCATTTTGTTCTGTCCTGTCCCGATCTGTTTTCTTGTACATGAAGCTGCCATGAGTTAGAAGCGAATTCAATGGCAACTAACAAGTAGACTTCGGATCGAACGATGAACTGCTAAATACAGGTTGGCTGCTTCTGTACAAAGCAAACTCACTGCCACTGAATTAATGTCAGCTCATAATGACCCTAGGGGACAGGATATATAGAACTGCCCCTGGGGCGGGGGGGCGGGTTCTGAAGCTGTAACTCTTTATGGGAGTAGAAAGCCCTGTCTTTTTCCCATGGAGCAGCCGGGGGGTTTTGAACTGCTGACCTAGGAAAATGAAAAATACCAACCGCATTGCTATCGAGTCAATCCAACTTACAGGACAGCATGAACTTCTTCCCTTTGGGGTTCCCAAGACCCCAATCAGATGCAGATGGCCCCGTCTTGCTCCGGTGGAGACTCTGATGAGATCTTTGGCTAGCACTAAACATTGTGTCATCGGGACTCTTTGCTAGTCCAGAATTAAGGCGCTAACCTGAGCACAGCTTCTGCAGAGCAGGGGACTTTTCTCTGTGCACAAAGCCATGGGTCAGCAGAGCTATCGTCCTAACCTGAACAGTCCATCCGTCACAAATATGTAAAGGAAAACTGGAGAGGATCTGCAGGAGTCACTTTAGAAATAAACATGAATAGTCATCTGTTTCAGATAATTCATACTGATAGAAACTCGCTGGCATGGAGTCAATGCTGACTCAGGGTGACCCCGTAGGCCAGGGCAGAAATGCCCCTGGGAGGTTCTGATACTCACTCTTTCTGGGAGTCAAAAGCCCCCATCTTTCTCCCTCGGAGTAGCTGGTGGTTTGGAACTGCTGACCTTGTCACCCAGTGAGTCACCGCTACACCACCACATGGCTTCTAAAAAATAGACTGCAGTGCCTGAAATGGTTCACTGCCACCTTTAGAACAAAAAACTTGACCCGAGGAAGTTGAATTAAGAAGCAATGGCCGGTTCAATTCCCGCTCACAGGAGCAAAGGCTGGGCCTGCTACTCCCACCACCAGGGCAGTGATGCCTTAAAAAAAAAAAAAAAAAAAGCAATGGCCACCGATGAAAACTTGCCACGACTGGAGTTTATCATCAGTAAAGCGTGACATGTGCAAGCATCTTTTAAAATAATACTTTGTTGACATCTCTTACTCATTCGAATATATCCCTTCCCTTCCCATATAGTTCTGTTGCTCTGTCCCATTGGGTGAGGTTATATTATCAACTCCCAACCCCCTCCCCCCAACCCCCATCCATTTCCTGGCCCCTCAGGGAGCCCTTACTCCTGTCACTGCCTCTGAGGGGTCATCCCTCCTGACTACCATGTACAGGGTCATACTGAAGGTACAAATGAAAACACGCAAATCTAACATGATTGATGAGATATATACGGACCTTCATAGTAAGGGAAGGAAATCTTAAAGAAGTAGAGGCTAATTATGTGGTTTATCAGTGCCATACCACAACCTGGATTTATCTCCCATTCTGTTAGGCTCGTCTAAGTGAGACTGTCCAATTGTCTAATGAATCATTTTTTAAATGAGATATCAAATCTTCATTTAAAAATTTAAATGGAGGGAATGGGGAGCAGGGAGGAAGGGGGGGAAAGGAAGAGCTGATGCCAAGGGCTCAAGTAGAAAGCAAATATTTTGAGAATGCTGAGGACATCAAATGTATAAATGTGCTTGACGTACGATGGATGGATGGATTGCGATAAGCATTGTACAAACTCCTCATAAAATGATTTTTAAAATTTTAATGGAAAAGAGCTGAACGGATCGAGGGAGATTAGCACCATAACACATTTTATATAAAAGTGGAAAACCATTTTATTAGGCTGGAAGGGAAAATGAATCAGGAAATGTGTTGAGGTAAAGATGTTTGCGCTATGAAACTCTTCCCTGACAAAAACTCATTCCTCAATTTCTATGTAATTCCAATCAAAATATGTTATCCATTTAAGTTGGTGGTGTTTGTAACCATCGAGGTAATTCTGACTCACGCTACCCCATAAATACTGAAACAAGTAACTCTCCATAGCAAGACTGTTAGGCCATATTTCAGACACACCAATAGGTGGAGTTGAACTGCCAAACTTTTGTTTGGTAGTCCGACACTTAATCCTTTGCTCCACCATAGACCTCTTACTGTGAACAGTGAAAATGTTCTCAGTCCAAACCGTCCAGATGTAACTGCAGTGTTGAGTCCCTCAATCCATATCAAACTCATGCCTTTGTATCGATGCCAATTCATAGTCACCATATAGGACCGCATGGAACTGCCCTAGAGGTGTCCAAGCTAGCTGCTCATCGTCCTCTCACAGAGCAGCTGGTGGATCCCAAGTGCTGTGGATTCAAACTGCTGAACTTGAGGTTAAGAGCCCAACCTGGAACCTACTTGTGATAGCTGTTTGTTGTGCCAACATGGTCAATGAGCACATGTGAGATTAATTGAAGGGCAGAGAGATAAATGGCTCTGTGAGCCTCACCTTTCTCTCTCTTGCTCTTGGATTTTCAGACCAGTTTGCAGTCGACTCCCTTGCTTGTCCTGTGCCTTCCTTTGCAAGCTACACTACCCAGGGGACACCTAAACCATGCACTGTGTTGCTGTAAGTTGAGGCTCCTTCAAGACTGCTTCACCATGCTACTGGAATATACATCTCTTGAGCTGGGGACTATAGTGACCTGCCTTGCTGGTTGCTGCTTATGGCCGGATAGCCTGAATGGCTCTACAGAGGACTACTGGGTGGCCCTCAAGACTCCAAGGACTGCCAGTGTACTAGCGTCTCATGGAAGTGAGTTGCACTGAACCATTTGTACTGCTTTATAGATTAAGTAACTGTTTGCTTCTTATGTTAGATACCTTTCTGTCTATATATGTGTGTATATATATATATATATATATATATATATATACACACACACAGCTATTAGTGTCCTGGTTTTGTTTCTCTAGAGAACCCTGTCTAACATACTACTGAAGCTAGCTGCCATCGAGGTCAGTTCTGACTTGTGATGATACTTCATCTTTCGCCTGTGTAACCTACTATGCCACTAATCTGTGTGTGTCAGGGGAGGGTATTAAAGAACAACAGCAAAAAACATTTCATCATTAAGAATTCTGACTCCAGGACACTGCCTCTAGGGAAAAACTCTCCCTCCAGAAAAAAGAATGCTTGGTTCCCTGGTTCTAACCCCTGTGTTCTTCTGTCCTTTGCTGACCTTGATGTGTGTACAATCTGCTGCTCCACTCGCCCCCACCCCTAACCCCTTGGGCTAATTTACTGTGGTTTGGATGAAAGTTTACAGAGCAATCCGTTTTCCATCCAGCAATGTCTACACTTATTGTTTTGATACATTCCTTGTAATCCCTTCCATGGAGCCACCCTCTTCCCACTTCCTCCCTGGGCTCCCTCTTTGCATCTGAGTCCCCAAGCATTTTAGATGCCCCAATTACATTCCCTATCCTTTATGTTTGCAATGGTGGTGCCGCCCCTGACAAGTTAGTGCTTTCAAATTCACCACAGGCTTCTGAAATTCTGACTCTCAAAAACTGTTCAGTTTCAAAGTGCCATGATCTGATGGTGCCAACTTGTTCAGGACGCAGCATCAGTGAAATGGTCAATGAGAGAGCTGGTATTTAGAAGGCATCTAAATCCTCTTTGCATCTCTGGGTTTGAAAATGTTATTATGTCAATGGTCAAAATTCTCTAGGCTTTTATAAGCAGCCACCAGTGACTTCTTCCTCTCTGGCCTTGCCTTTTGACTAAGGTCAGCTGGCTGAACAATACAAGACTGAACCAAGAGAGTTCAAGGATAAAGACTACCTGTGTTCCTATCGTTCACTCAAAACTCAAATCTAGTTTCAGACTCTATAATCGATGCTTCATTTCCTCAAGTGTATCAAAGACACCCATGCCTTCCCTACTACCTAGATGAGATGGGTCACATGTGGTTGATAGGGAAGGAATTGGGGGGGGGGGGCATAAATTAAATTGTTCTCTTGTGGTCTGGTTGTGACTGCCTTTAAAGCCCAGTGAAAGTCCTGTTGTTCCTGGTTTCTCTGGTGGCACAATGGATATACTCTCAGTTTCTAGCTGAGAGCTCAGCAGTTCAAATCCACGCGTGGGATCTTTGCGAGGAGGCAGTCCTACTCTGTCCTAGAGGGTCGTTCGGAGTCAGAACAGATTCAACAATGCACAGCAACAACTAAACCCGGCCTCCTTGAAGACCCCGGGACAGCTCCAGACACACTCCCCATTCTATGCCCTGTCTTGAGGGCCCCACATCATGCACCCCCTTGCCTTGTGGCTCACCCCTTGTGACTCCGCTCCCCTGAAGGTGCTCTGTGAAAGTAGCTTGGTGCAGCCCCAGAATTTGACAGTAAACGTGGTAAGATGAACCTCAGAAAGTCAAACTATGGAATAGCCACACTAGCTTCCAGCTCTGAGAACCATACAGGGCAATCAGACTGAGGCCCTTCCAAAAGCCCATGCCTCTTAAAGACTGTGACTCCTGGGAGGACTAGGGACAGCTTGGGCTGGTCAGACAGGCGGCCCTGCACACAAGATGGTGTTGTCCAGCAGAGCCTCTCCTGCTTAGTCTGAGAACTCTAAACCAGCTGTGGAGACAGCCAGAATACCTGGTCTCTTGATTGGTCCCACAGAAGAACCCTCAAAATCCCACCACCAGCCACACTGACTTGGCTGCCAGGTCGGTTCTTACCTTGAAACCCTGGCGTGGTATTCACCTGGCCTCCTCTGCCTTGTCTGGCTAAATCATGCTTCGACTCCTGGGCTCAGACATCCCTACCTCTGGGCAACCTGCCCTTATCTTTAAGCCTGGGCCCGGCCCTGTTGTGTTCACATAAAGTCTTTTTGGTCTCCAACAGATCTTCCTCCCTTTGTTGGAATTATCCCAAAGTTTGCTGTGTCAACACCTCGGCCAGGATTTCTCTGGGTCACCACTGTGCCTCCAGCATGCAGGTGATTCTCAATATGTCTGCTGAATGGGTCATTAAATGAATTCATCCAATAGTCAGGTGAACAAGTTATCAACTCATTCTCTAGATAAATTTTCTTGCTCTAATTCCATGCATATTAAAGGGCCATAAGAGGAGTCTCTAATCTACTTAAAACTTAGACAGAAAATTATCCTTCTAGAGGCTGAGCCCCGGTGGCGTAAGTGGTTGAGTGCGGGACTGCAGCCCGTGGGCTTGGTGGTTCAAATCCAGCAGCGGCTCTCAGGAGCAGCGCTGGGTAGCTCCCACGACCATCAGAGGGCAGTGATGGCCCCCTCCCCCCCAAAAAAACCAACCAAACAAAAAAATTATCATTCTGGATGTGTACATCATTCTCTAATGAGCCTCTCCAACATGAACTGATCCCTGAGCACAACTGAGGCACCGATTATGTTTCTAAGCTTAGCACCAAGAATAGACTCTGGACGTCCAGGTCCTGTAAGGGAATGACCAGTCTGTGTCACCTAGAAACTACGCTTTTCTTCTCAATGAATGGTATTTATTTTTCCCTTTTGAATTTCTCTGCTTAGCAGAGTTCTTGTAAACGCAGGCTCTGAATAAGCATTTCTCATAGGAAATTAGAAATCATGGGAACATGAGGCAAGTAAAATGCATTCACACATGCACACTGTCCTTTGGGTGATTGCAATGCCACATGCTCTCGAGAGACCCACAACCTGCCTATTTGCATGATTATAAACACTCCCTGATCCTCGGGCCCTGTTCGCTCTCACTGTGACCACTTCTAAGAGTGCTTAAAGTTGTGCTGCAAGTCTACCCTGGCAGTCTTTCTCTTGCCCAGCGGCACCTGGTCCACTCCTTCATTGCCAGGTGGCGCTTGTTTGGCGAGATGTAAGATGGGAGGCAGGACTGGGGATAGGCGGAGGCTTGGTGTTGTTGGTGTAGGAATAGTTCAAGATTTGTCAACTGGTTGTGGCTGCTGATCAAGATATCCAAACTGTGTCCTCGGCTGCACGTAAGTAATTTACTTTTAATTTGCAGTGTGCGGTCCGTCTGCATCTGCTGTGTGAAGGCATTCATTAGCATTTAAGGGAGGGGGGAGCTGATGGTGTTGCTCACTCTTATTAAAACCAAAAGCAATCTGCTGGCAGTAACTGATGAGCAGTCTCTGGAGCCACTGAAGTCACAGCCAAAGTTTACATACTCAACACACCAGCAGAAACAGAAGATGAGACACCGAGCTATGATTTTCAAGTGGCATCTGTCACAAACATGTATGGGTTGCCATCCCTCCCCCACCTCATTCCTCCATTGCCAACTTCCGAAGCTGTGAACTTCTTCAAGGTAACAAACTTGACTCGTTCCTGAATGTCTACCACCAACATAGGTCTGGCTGAGAAAAAGTTTTCAGTATATCCTCTAAAGAGTGAATCAATGAAGGAAAGAATAGGGACAGACGATATAAACACTCTAGAAGGCTATGTTTTTCTCGGAGGCATCATCACTGCCAACATATCACCCTAAGACTTTGAGATTTGAAAAATTAAAAGCACTCATTAACTCCCACAGTTTCTGTAAGTCAAGAAATTCAGGAGAGACATAGCTGCATCTGGTTTGAGTTTCTACTGTAATGGCCATCAAGATGTTGGCGGGAGCTGCATTCATCTGAAGGCTTGACTGGAGGATCTGCTTCTTAGACAGTCCTCACAGACAACTAGTTGTTGGCAGGCAAGCACAGTTCCTGCCCATGTGGCTCATCTCAATTACTTAAGTATCTTCCTGAAATGCTACCTGGATTTTATAAGAAAGAGGAAAGCCACCAAGCCTTTGATGACTTAGCTTCAGAAGTCAAGTCCTATCCTTTCTTCCATAATCTGCTCATTACATGGACAGTATTAACTAGAGTGGAAAGAGGTTGCACCAGGATTGAACACAAGAAAGGGAGTATTTTTAAAAATCATTTTATTGGGGGGCACATACACACTCATCACAATCCATACATCCATCCATTGAATGCAAAGCACATTTGTACATTTGTTGTCATCATCATTCTCAAAATATTTTCTTTCTCCTTAAGCCCTTGATATTAGCTCTTCATTTTTCTACTCCCTCCCCACTGCCCCCTCCCTCATAAACCCTTGATCATTTATAAATTATTATTATTTTATTGAACACTGTCTGATGTCTCCCTTCGCCCACTTTCCTGTTGTCCGTACCCCAGGGAGGAGGTTATATGTAGATTCTTTTTTTGGGGGGGGGCATCACTGCTCTCTGGTGGTGGGAGTAGGAGGCCCAGCCCCACTGCTGGAATCGAACCTCCGTCCCAGTGGGCCGCAGTCCCACGCACAACCACTACACCACCGGGGCTGAGCCCAAGATTCTTATAATCAGTTCTCCTTTTCTACTCCACCTTCCCTCCACCCTCCCAGTATCACCACTCTCACCACTGGTCTTGAAGGGCTCATCTGTCCTGGATTCCCTGTTTCTGGTTCCTATCTGTACCAGTGTACATCCTCTGGTCTAACCGGATTTGTAAGGTAGAACTCAGATCATGATTGTAGGAGGGAGGAAGCATTTAAGAACTAGAGGAAAGTTGCATATGCATCGTTGCTACACTGTGCCGTGACTGGCTTATCTCCTCCCCACGAGGGACAGCAACTTGAAGACTGGCTGCCAGAAACAACATTAAAACACCTGTACTTTCCAATGGTAATAATTTGGTGTTTTCTCTACATCTGTAAAATCAACGTTATCGGCATAGTTTTCCTTTTCCCCGTATACACATTTTGAACCTGAGCATTGTGCAATTAAGAGTAGAGAGGGGAGTCATCTTGAAGGCCATCTGCAATCTTACAGATGAAGAAGTCACTGCCTCTCGGGATGGAGGGATGTACCCATTTTCAGAACTCCAGGCAAATGACCCAGAGCCCAAACGAGGTCTCTGTCCTACATTGCTTTCGCTGGAGTCAAAAGCAGGAAGCCCATGCTCTCTTTGTGAAATGTGTCATTACATTAGAAACGAGTCCTTCTGAGGTCTGTCCACACTGCTGATATTCATTTTCTTGTGGTACAATTGAACTTATTTCCTGGTGGTCCAGTTGAAAAGAAACGGGCAGGTCTCTGCGAATCGGTAGGTGATCCTGTTACTTTTGCTCGGGGCTGTCAAGGGGGTTCTAACTCACAGTGATGACATACAGCAGGGTGAAGCACCATCCTCATGCTTGTTATCTGGTTGACCCACTCGCACGGCCGCTGGGTCCTTGCAGCTAGTTCAGGGTCTTCCTCCTTTTCAATGACCACCTGTTTCTCAAGCATGATGTCATTCCACAGGCACGGGTCTCCCTGGAGGACATAGTCAAGATCCATGAGAAGTCTTGTTTTGGGTTGTGGTTTCTCTGAGACAGATTTCTTGTTCCTTTGGCGGTCCATGGTACCAGGGGGCTTCAAAAAGCCGGTGGGACTTTTCTATTACTTCTCAGTTCCGTTTTCCACAGTTTGAAGGGCCCTTGTATGTTCGACAGTCTTTGCCCAGACCATACCCCAAAGCCATCAGTTCTGCCCTGCTTTTCTTTAGTCCTTGTTCAGTATTCAAATGTATAGGAGGGAACTGAAATGTTGTTTCTCATCATTTTATTAGGGGCTCGTACAACTCTTATCACAATCCATACATCCATCCATAGTGTCAAGCACATTTGTATATTTCCTGCCATCATCATTTTCAAAACATTTTCTTTCTATTTGAGCTCTTCGTGTCAGCTTCTCATTTTTCCCCTTCTTCCCCTGCCCTCTCTTCTTCACAAACCCTTAAAAATTTATAAATTATTATGTTTTTTTCATGCCTTACACAGACTGATGTCTCCCTTCACCCACTTTTCGGTTGTCCAGTCTCCTGGGAGGAGGCTTTACGTAGATCATTGTGATTGGTTCCCCATTTCCTCCCCCACCTCCTCTTCCCCTCCTGGTATGACTACTCTCAATGTTGATCCTGAGGGATTTATCTGTACTGGATTCCCTATGTTTCCAGGTATTTTTTGAGGCGGGGGGCATCACTGTTCTCCTGTGGTGGGAATAGGAGGCCCAGCCCCACTGCTGGAATTGAACCTCTGTCCCAGTGGGCGGCAGTCCTTACGCCACTGGGGCTCAGCCCTCTAGGTATTTTTTTTTAGGCATCACTACCCTCTGGTGGTGAGAGTAGGAGGCCCAGCCTTTGCTTCTGTGAGCTGGAATTGAACCTCCATTCCAGTGGGCCGCAGTACTGCACATAACCACTGCGCCATCAGGGCTCAGCCCATTTCTAGGTATTTTTAAAAAATCATTTTATTGGGGACTTGTACAACATTTACCACCATCCACCCATCCATCCATCCATTTATTGTATCAAGACATTTGCATATTTGTTGTCATCATTATTCTCAAAACATTTGCTTTCTACTTGAGCCCTTGGTATTAGATCCTCATTTTCCCCTCCCTGCTCCCCCTTCCTCATAAACCCTTGATAATTTATTTAAATTTTTTTTCATATCGAACACTGTCCAACGTCATCCTTCACCCACTTTTCTGTGGTCTGAAACCCAGAGAGGAGGTTATATGTAGATCCTTGTCTTCGGTTCCCCTTTTTATATCACCTTCCCTCCACCCTCCCAGCATTGCCACTCTCACCACCGGTCCTGATGGGATTATCTCTCCTGGATTCCCTGTGTTTCCAGCTCTTATCTGTACTGTGTACATCCTCTGGCCTAGCTGAATTTGTAAGGTAGAATTGGGGTCATGATAATGGGGGGGGAGCATTAAAGAACTAGAGTAAAATTTTATGCTTCATCACCATTATATTGTACCCAGACTGGTGTGCCTCCTCTCCGCGACTCTTCTGTAAGGGGATGTCCAATTGAGGCAACTCAAAATTTGATGTCTTAGGTCAACTCAAAATTTGATGTCTTAGGTCAACCAAACTTAGTCTTCAAAGGGGCAACTTTTGTCTCTTTATCACTTTAGTTCTTCCATATTAATAAATTTTATTAGACATTCCAGCCAAAAATTATACCTATTTGATAGCACACTTTGTTAAAAATAGAGGAAGAACATTACTCTGTTGGTTTATATAGTCAGTCTAACTTTAATACCAGAACATGCCAAATACATTACCAAAAAACATAACCACAGTCTAATATTCCTCATGAGCACACACTCAAAGAATCTTAATGAAATACTAGCAATTAAATTCAACAACATAGAAAAGGGATATTATAATATAGGATTGATCCAAGATATGCAAGGTTGAATTAATATTTGAAAAATCAAGTCAATGTACCTTACCATAATAACAAAAGAGAGTTATCTCTCACCAACTGTAAGAAAAACATTTAATAAAAATCAATACTAATCACTATTTTTAGTTTTTCATTGTGAATTAAGTGATCATCAACCTGACAGTTCATCCACATTCTGTTCCAATTTGTCCTCTGTCATCCGCTCAATGTACCATCCTTATCCCACCTCCTCCCTGGGTTTCTGGTGTCTGTCCCTGCCTCCTTCATTAGCAGTCCTCTGTACCTTGTCTGTGGGTCACTATTACCTTTGGATTTTAGTTGTTCAATGATCCTAACACTTCTAATACAGAGATGAGTTCCGTTTCAGACCTAGGAGCTATGGGCTAGACCTTGCACCGCTAAGCACAGGATGGCCATTCAAGGTCACTGCCCTCCACTCCATGGGGAAAAGATGAGGTTATCCCCTCCTGTAAAGATCCACCTTGTTTTTTCTTTTTCTTTTGAAATCATTTTATTGGGAGTTCATACCACTCTTATCACAATCAAGACATCCATCCATTGTATGTAGACCACATTTGTATATTTGTTGCCATCATCATTCCCAAAACATCCTCCTTCTACTTAGGCCCTTGGTATCAGCTCCTCATGTTTCCCCTCCTCCCCACTCTCTCTCCCTCATGAACCCTCAATAATTTACAAATTATCATTATTTTTTCATATTGTACACTGTCCAATGTGTCCCTTCACCCACTTCCCTGTTGTCCATACCCTAGGAAGGAGGTTATATGTAGATCCCTGTAATTGGTTCCCCTTTTCTACTTCACCTTCCCTCTGCCCTCCCAGTATCACCACTCTCATCACTGGTCCTGAAGGGATCACCTGTCCTGAATTCCCCATGTTTCTGACTTCAGTGTACATCTCCTGGTCTGGCCAGATTTGTAAGGTAGATTTGGGATCATGATAGTGGGTGGGAGGAAGCATTTCAGAACTAGAGGGAAGCTGCATATTTCATTGTTGCTACACTGTACCTTAATTGGCTTGTCTCCTCTCTATGGCCTTTCTGTAAGGAAATGTTGCATTACCTACAGATAGGTTTTGGGTCCCCAATCTGTACTCCCCTTCATTTATAATGATAAAATTTTTAGTTCTTTGATGTCTGATACCTGATCCCTTCAACACCTCATGGTCACACAGGCTGGTCCATATGGGTTTGTTGTTTCTGAAGTATATGGCTGCTTGTTTACTTTATTTAAGCTCATGTTTTTTTCTTAGCACTCTAATAAAGGTATCTTTTTGTTGTTGTTGTTTTGTTTTTTGTTTTTTTGTTTTGGGGCATCACTGCTCTCTGGTGGTGGGAGTAGGAGGCCCAGCCCCACTGCTGGAATTTGAACCTCCGTCCCAGTGGGCCGCAGTCCCGCCCACAACCACTACGCCACCGAGGCTCAGCCCAATAAAGGTATCTTTTACGGCAGATTAGCTAATGCAGTATGTCACTTTATTTCCTGAGGACTGCTTCTAAGAACATTGATTGTGGATCCAGCAAAATGAAATACTGGATAATGCCTATCTTTTGCCCCTTTATTGTGATGTGACTTAAAAATACAGCTGTGAGGATATTTTCCTCTTTGTGGTGATATGCAATCTATACTGAATTCTTTGATTTTTATCGTTAATTCCTCTGCACTTTCAACAAACAAGCTGAGTCATCTACATGCTGAAGGTTGTTAATGGTTGTTAATGGTTCTACTCCCAATGCCCTGGGGGTTTTTTTGTTGTTGTTCTTGTTTTTTTTTTTTGGGGGGGGGTGGTGGTGCAGGAATCACTGCTCCCTAGTGGTCGTGGGAGCTACCCAGCCTTGCTCCTGGAGAGGTGCTGCTGGATTTGAACCGCCAAGCCTATGGACCGCAGTCTTGCTCTCAACCACTATGCCACCAGGGCTCAGCCCCCCAATACCCTGTTAATCTTCATTTCGTACCTACTTAAACTTGGGCACCGGCCCTCTATTCTCTGTGGATTCCAGCATTCCGTCCAAAAGAAGGTTCTGAGTCTATAGTTTGCCTCTTTATTGACTAAATTGGAAGCGTGTAAAGAAAGGGATAGAGATATAAACCAGAAAGAGGAAAGTCTTTGTTTTTGTAGAACAGAAAGTTCTGTCTCCATTCTTTCATTAGTTCTTTGCACCTTCTTCCTACATCTCTACTGCTTACCTCTCGTCCTCGCTGTCTCCATTGTCTCATAAGAGATAGCTTACTTGTCTTGGGGGCCCGTGTCTCAGAACATGAAGTTTTCAGGGCTTATGGCACCATTCTTCTTTGTCTTAACCAACAAAAACAAAGCCTAAAATCATGAATTCCAGCAATTAAAATGATATAATTCTGACCTTACCTTAAGGTTGAGTTATTTTAGCAAAGAGTTGGTATATTTTATCAAAGGGGGGAAATATATGTGTGTGTGTATATATATATACATATATATATATTTACTGTCTATTAATCCAAAGCAAGACAGTCCACTTTTCAGAAATCTCACTTTCCTTAATTGTCATAGTTATCTAGTGCTGTTTTAACAGAAATACACAAGGCTTTCATAAACAGGAATTTATTCCCTTAGTTTTGAAGGCTAGAAGTCCAAGGAGTCTGGGTGGAGGAGTGGGTTATGCATTGGACGGAGACCTGCATGGTCAAGCTATTCGCAGAGCACCATTCTCTCCCCTGGAGAAAGACAGGGCTCTCCACTCCTGTAACAGTTAGAATCTTTGAAAGTCACAGGGGGGTCCCTCTGAGTCAGCGTCCACCTGGTGGCAGTGAGTTTTAGGGGAAGTCTCTCTCTCTCTCTCTCTCTCTCTCTCTCTCTGTCTGTCTCCCTCCTTTCCTTCTCCTCCCTCCTTTCTCTAAGAAGTTCTCAGTAAAGGAACCCTGGCTCAAAAAGTCACACTCCTTTAGTGCCCCTGAGATTCTTCCCTTACTGCTTCCAGAGTGGCACATTTTAAGCCCAGTAGGATGGGAAAACTAACTGTGGTCATTATATAACTGGTTGTAATTCGAGAGGATTATAAGTGAAGGGGCGGAGTCTAGGCTGTCAATGAGGCTTCTGAGTGGGCATGGCCCTGAGTATTCTGGGAACTCCTGTATTTCCTCCTTGGAGGTGGGAGACACCTTCTCTCTACTCACTCCCTGTGAGGCATCTCTGTGGAGAAGACACATGGAGCCAGGCTGATGGAGTCAGACCTCTGGAGCCAGAGAAGCCACATGGAAAGCCCTTCCAGTGCTGAGATGCTTACAATGCCACTGGATCTATAAGACTTCCAAGCCGCTGGCTTGTAATCTTCTTGATTTCAGCCTCATTAGTATTTCATGAGTCTGAAGAGGACTTTATAAGTTGGTATTGGGCACATGGGCTCATATCAGAATGTGGATGTGGTCTGGACTGGGCTGGGATGTTTTCTCAATGTTCAACAGCTCTTGGATATAAACCTGTTTCTTATACACATATGAATGTTTCTGGATTTGTTTCTCTGATCTGCCCAGACTAACACACTGACCCATCCCCTCATTAGGGTTAGGGTTCCATCTCTCTCTTTTTATTACATCACCACTCTCTGGTGGTGGGAGTAGAAGACCCAGCCTTGCTCCTGGAGAGCTGCTGCTGGATTTGAACCTCCAACACAGTGGGCCACAGTCGGGTTCCATATAGTTTATTGAAATGGTCCCACCCCAACAGGGGTATCATGTACCTTATCCACATTAGTAGAGACTGTCCCATCCCATTGTTGATTCACAAGCATCTTATTTCACTCTATCTATCTATCTATCATCTATCTATCTATCTATCTATCTATCTAATCTCTATAGATACACATAGATTGTTGTAGTTGTTATAAGTCCTGTAGTCAGTTTTGACTCATGCAAGCTTTTCTTACTGAGATCTTGTAAGTTCCACCAAATGATTGGGTGGAAACCAATGGGGAAGTTCTGCCCTGTCCTACAGGGTCAGTATGAGTCAGAAGTGACTCTATGGCCACTTATATATATATACATATACATACACACATGCATATATACATATATATTAAAGTGACCAGATTTTAACATTGGTAAAGCAGGATACCATTGACAGGAGTGGGTAGGGGGTAGAGGGAGTATGTTCCCTTCGCATTCTCCCACCATTCCCTAGCTTGTCATGCATTCTTTCCAAAAATTGGAACTTTTTTAAAATGCCATGGGACATGGGAAAAATTGTTTAAAATCGGGACTGGTCCGCCAAAAGCAGGACGTTTGGTCACTTTAATATATATGTATACACACACTCTATGGCAGGGAATACATATTACATATCATTATTTGTGATCTATAATTGTATTCCCTGCGATAGAGTCCATTCTGACTCATGGTAGCCCTATAAGACCACCCCTTTGGGTCTCTAGCCTATCCTTCAGTAGGATTTGCAAGGCCTCAGCAAGCAAGGCCATATCCATCCTGCCTCACATTGCCTTGAGTCAAAACTGACTCCAATAACTGTAACAACTGCAACCACATTAAAAGAAGAAAGCGGCTGAGCCCCGGTGGCGTAGTGGTTGTACGCGGGACTGTGGCCCACTGGGAGGGAGGTTCAATTCCAGCTCCATGGAGCAAAGGCTGAGCCTTCTACTCCCACCACCTGAGGGCAGTGATGTCCCCCCCACCAAATAAAATATAAAAGAAAAGAAGAAATGGTAATGCACATGAAATGTGTTTGTACCAGCTGTTGGTGCCCGGCTATCAGAACACATAGCATCCGGGGTCTTAAAGGCTTGAAGATAAGCAAGTGGCCATCTACCTGAGAAGCAGCAAAGTCCACATGGGAGAAGCACCCCAGCCTGTGTGATCACGAGGTGTCGATAGGATCAGATATCACAGGCACCAAAGACCCAGGGCAAAAAATCATATTGATGTGAATGAAGGGAAGGACAGAGTGGCCCAAAGTCCATCTGTAGACAGCTGAGGCAACAAGCCGAAGTCAGGTAGAGCAACAATGAAACATACAACTTTCTTCTAGTTCTTAATGCTTTCTCTCCTCCACTACCATGACCCCTAATCTATCTTACAAATCTGGCTCGACCAGAGCATGTACACAGTACAGATAAGAGCTGGAAACACAGGGAATTCAGGACAGATAAACCTCTTGGGAACCATAATGAGAGTAGTGATACCAGGAGGGTAAGGAAAAGGTGGGGGGAGAAAGGGAGAACCAATCACAATGATCTACCTACAACCTTCTCCCATGGAGTGGACGACATAAAGGTGGGTGAAGGAAGACATTAGTGCATGTAAGACATGAAAAAAAATCATAGTTGATAATTTATAAATTATCAAGGGTTCATGGGTGGGGGGAAGTGGGAGGGGGAGAGGGGAATGAGAAACTGATACCAAGAGCTCAAGTAGAAAGAACATGTTTTGAAAATTAGTACGGAAACAAATGTACAAATGTGCTTGATGCAATGGATCGATGGATGGATGGTGACAAGAGTTGTACAAGCCCCCAATAAAATGATTTTAAAAAATAAAAAAGAAATGTGTTTGTACCAAATACTCTTTGAACAGTAGATTCCTAATACTACATACAGAGACAAATGAGGACAGA
Organism: Nesogale talazaci; assembly: GCA_004026705.1. Lineage (NCBI taxonomy): Eukaryota > Metazoa > Chordata > Mammalia > Afrosoricida > Tenrecidae > Nesogale > Nesogale talazaci. The sequence goes on along the minus strand of PVJH01020011.1, from coordinate 6,745 downwards.
ACCGAGTGGGGCAAGGCACAGTACTCATGACAGGAACAGAAAATTTGGTCATGAACACCTCATTCTTCATGTTCCATTTATATTCTTCACTTTGATTTTATTTATAATCCTTTGTAAATTTATTAGGCTGTATAGAATGAACGGGGAGAATGACAGGGCTTTCTACTCACATAGAGTTACAGTTTTAGAAATTCACTAGGGCAATTCAACTTTGACTCCATGACACTGTTCATTTGTTAGTTTGTTTGTCTAATAGAATAAATGAGAACTATAAAATAAAGAGATGGCTTTTCAGTGGCAAATGGGAATTTTAAAATAATACCATAACCAATATAATTTAGTCAATACTGGAAGAATATGCATCTGACTGCCAGAACTGTGACTTTTTCATCTGACTGCCAAAACTTAGGTGAGTGGATCTCAACCTTCCTAATGTCACAACCCTTTAATACAGTTAGTTCCTCATGTTGTGGTGTGGTGACCGCCCCCTAACCATAAAATTCTTTTCATTACTACTTCATAACTGTAGTCTTGCCACTGTTTTGAATGGGACAACCCCTGTGAAAGGATCAATCAACCCCCAAAGGGGTCGTGACCCACAGGTTGAGAACCCCTGACTTAGATCCAGGGTCACCATGAGTTAAAATTGACTCAAAAGCAGTGAGTGATGTGAATCCAAGAGTCCTCAGTCACACTTCAGGATCTCTGATGGCACAATGGCTATGCACTCAGTTGCTAACCTAGAGGTTGAGGGATCAAACCCCGTCAGCTGGTTGATGGCAAAAAGATGTAACATTTGTGTGTTTGTGTGGGTAAACTAGAGAAACAAAATTCATAGACACACATATAGATATAAGGGTAAGGTTTATATACAAGAGGAATGGGGCATTAAGCAAACATCCCAACCCAGTCCAGTTCAAAGTCATAAGTCTGATAATGTCCCATATGCCTGATACCAGTCTATAAAGTCTCCTTCCGACTCATGAAGTCACAGGCCAGTGGGTGCGGAGTTCTGGCGCCGGCAGGAGTCTCCCCATGGTTCCTTGCTTCCAGGGCTCAGGGTCCATCAATAGCATCCAGTGGTGGCAGAGGCAACTCAGCGCTAGCAGGGGTCTCCATGTGGCTTTGTCAGCTTCAGAGGTCTGGTTCCATCAGGGTGAGGCTGCGTGGCTTCTCCTCTGGCTCCCCCAGCTCCTTGGACGCTGCCATCTTCTCTTGTCCATAGTTCATGGTCTCTGAGACTAACTCCCATCAACTGGGCAGGTATCTTCTCATCTTCACGAGGGAAATATCGAGAGATTTCCCAGAAGTCTCAGGAGAAAGCCATGCCCCCACGGAGGCCTCATTGGCTACTCAATGGCTATCTCCAGATTAACAGGCTAGACTCCACCCCTACATCTCAATCATGAAGTTAATATAAGCACATGACCACCACAATTTGCTATCCTTAAAATTACCACCTTAGAAACCCCCCAAGGGGCTGTTTTACTGTAGAGTAATGGCTATATACTACACAGTGGCCCCTATAGGGTGACTATGAATGGAAACAGACTTAAGGGCACATAAGTCTTTTGTTGGGATCACAGTGTGATGGTGACAGAGTCAGGACGAGCTGTTGAGACCTCTGTTCTTGCCAAGGAAATCAGCGATGGTACAGGGAGACGAATCTCACCTTCCATGCCAGCCTCCCGGGTTTGATTCCAGTCAACGCATCTAATTCACTAGCACCACCCTTCTTTCTGTAGTGGCATGTGTGCTGCCATCCTACTGAGCTTTCCAGACTAAGATAGACTAGGAAGAAAAGCCTGGAACCTGACTTCTGACAATCTGACAGTGAAAACCCTCGGGGTGGGTGAGTATGGCCGGGGAACGGCCATGCCTCATGAGGATCAGATTCCCCACAATCCTGTGTGTGGCTGGGAGCAGGCAGCATTCCGTTGTGCATGGGGTCACTGTGGATCCCACGGTGTGATTCTCTCTGCCGTCCCCTCCCTCCACGCGCCTCCCTCCCCACCCCCAGGAAAACACAACAGCGTTTTTTCCCTAGACTCCACCCCAGGAGACAGTCTGTTTTCATCGCTACCTGGATCATCCACAACTGTCATTTCCTGACTTCTTCCCCCTCTTCCCCAGTCTCAGTAGTGGCAATAATTATAACTACCATTTAACTATAGCTTACTATGTGCCAACTGCTTTATAAACACTATCTTGTTTAATGTTTAATTAGACACCACAAATGCTGAATTGTCTTCCGTTTTGTTTTGTTTGCCATTTTATTTTTCTCCCCAGGCCTTTGTCTTTTAAAAGAAGTTGCTTTAGCCAGGCCGCTTTTCGGAATGAATGGCTGCCAAGGGTGGCTGAAAGAGCATGCATTTTCAACCTGAATCAGGCTATTGTGTCTATTACTGGAGTCATGAATTAATGATACTTGTTGGGTCATTATCTGGAGAGGGTTTTTTTTGGTCACTGTTGTTGTTCTTAAAGAGAGACAGTTCATTTTGCTCGGCATATGATTGTGGTAATTTGGTTCTCAATGAAAAAGAGTTTACATGAAAGTGGAAACCTTTGTGCTCTGTGGAGTTCTGCCGTGAGCAACACTTTCTGTCCGCCAGGTTTCCTGAAAGAAAAGCACCCTTTCTCTTTGGCCGTCCAATCTTCATTTTTTACATCGGCAGGCTTCTCGAGCAGGAAAAGGATCAATTGCACAGGAGCGCTTCCTTTATGGCTAGCTTTACAACCCAGCCACCAAGTCCAGACCTCTCATGTTATCTCTGCTCCACAGAGGTGAGACCGTGCTTAAAAGGCACTAAGCTAGGACTTGGTTTGCCCGGAGTGGGCTGTTGGCATGAACTCCATTAACATATATTTAATTGTAGTACAATTTTTCCTCCTCAGTATATAGTTATTACCGTAAGGATGCTTCTGTTTTAGACCACATAAGAGACCACAAACCTCAAATATGACTTAAGAAGAACATCTATGAAGTCTTCAACAGGACAAATCAACCAGGAGCCTAGATGGCATCCTGGGCTAAGGATTTAGCTGCTAACCGGAAGGTCAGCAGGTCAAAACCACCAGCTACTCCACAAGAAAAGGGTGAGGCTTTCTACTCCCCTAAAGCAGTGGTCCTCCACCTTCCTAATGCCGTGACCCTTTCCTGCGGTTCCTCATGTTGTGGTGACCCCCATCATGAAATTATTTTCACTGCTACTTCAACACTGTCATTTTGCTGCATTATGAATCATCATGTAAATATCTGATAGGCAGCATGCATTTTCATGGTTACAGCATGGAAACATAGTGATGAATCACAAAAACAATATGTAATTATGTGTTGTGAAATAGTCATTTCTAATGACAAAGAAATGAAATCTTGTCTTGGAGCATGGTGTAGCATGGGTAACAGTCGTCACACCTGGTACTCGTATGTGGGCGTATCTGCATGTGGGCGGACCTGCCTGGAAATGAATAGAGGAGCGGTGTCTCGGTTCCTAAGACCCTCAGAAATATGTTTTCCGATGATCTTAGGTGAGCCCTGTGAAAGGGTCGTTTGACGCCCAGAGGGGTCACAAGCCACCGGTTGAGAACCGCTGCTGTGAAGCATTAAGAGATCTCGGAAACCCGCGGAGGCAGCTAGCGCTACCACCTACAGGGTCGCTTTGCGGGGGATTGGACTCCCTGGAGGCGGGTTTCTGGTAAACACTGTGATGCGGTGACACTCCATGTCACCAGGCTTTCTCCCTCAGCGGTGGTGGCATGCCCCTCTCGAGCCACCGAAACAGAAGGAACCATGTGCATCAACCCCAAACCAGAGACATCATGTAGAAGCCAAGATTTAATATGCACAGTTCCCTTGGATTCAAAATCGGGTCCCCTTACAATGTGAGGAAGACCTGTTCTGGAAGTGTTACATCAGGTCTGGGGGACTGTGTGCTGGGACCCTGTTGGCCCACCTTAGCCCCATTCTACTTTCCCATTGGACCTTATTGCAGCCGGTGATGGGTCTGGACATTCACAACTTGTGCACCAACAAGGGTTGGTGTTCATTGATTCATAGGTTATGTGGACACGAACCCTAGAATGGATAATGTCAGGCAATTTGGGCTGGATCGTGTAAATCTCTAGTTGTCCTTGACATGACTGGTGCAAACTCTCTGGTGAGATAGTTCAGGATAGGTCATTCAGACCTCGGCTACCCTGACCCACAGGACACAGATAAAGACATCATCCGCATGAGAGAGACTTCTATTAAATCTTAAAAGGGACAAAGACAATATAAAGACATGTTATCCAGATGAGGGAGTCATTAACAGAAAGTCAAAATGGCAGGAAGGGAGACAGTTGCTGATGACATGACTTTCTCTGGGACAATTAATTAAATTATATTTGAAATTGGAGTCTCTTTTGTGCCCTAAAACAGAGGACAAAGGAAACTGTCACAAAAGTATGGTTGGCAGCAGATCCCTTCATCACAGTCACAGACAGGACCACAGGAGTTGGAAACATACACATTATGGTAGAAGAGCTTACAAAATTAGCTTCAAGGCCCTCCTCCGAGGCAGAGAGGGCCTGACTTAATGGAAATCCCACCCCAGAAAGACCATCCCAATCAAGGTCACAATCAAGCAAGGCCCATGGGAGACTGTCCCTCCAGGACCAGCTGTGTTCCTCCCTGGCTCATCATGGCAAAGGATTCTGTTATTGTTAGAGTCAGTTCTGCCTCGCAGCCACCCTACGGACACTTGGGTGCGACACTGCCTGACCCTGCGCGCCGTCCCCACAATTGTTGTTATCTTTGAGCACAATGAATTCGATGGAGACTGACCTCAAATGGGGAGTCACTATCATCCCTAAACTTCTGCAGATGCTCAGCATTTAAGCACTCACACAATTCCTGTTGTTGTTCTTGTTGTTAGGTTCCCTTGACTCCTAGCCACCAATATACAACAGAACGAGATTTAAGAGAATTTCATGTCTAGCGCTCAGAATTTAAGGTGTAAGTCACTTCTCAGAGAGTAGTTAATCATTCATCCTGATTCCAATGATCATCACCCTGTATGGTGAATGCAGGTCATGAGTTGGGTTTTTTTTGGCATCACTGCCCTCTGGTGGTGGGAGTAGGAGGCCCAGCCTTTGCTCCTGTGGAGCTGGAATTGAACCTCTATCCCAGCGGGCCGCAGTCCTGCGCACAACCACTGTGCCACCAGGGCTCAGCCGGTCATGAGTTTTATTAGCAAGTTATTTTAATAAATAAACTCTAAGTACATCTAAAATATGCATTTTTTCCTGCCTGTCCCAGAACTGAGCTTCTATCAAGGCTGAAAAGAATGAGTTCACATGAATCCTAGTTTTTAAAAAGTCATTAATAAGAATGGCAACGAACACCAAGTGAAACAAAAAAGAAAGCAATTGTTATCAATGCTCTCTCTTTTCTTAAAAAGATCCCTCAATTGGCAGGTTACAGCTTCTAGAAATGGCACCATGGCTATGAACGGCCCAGGCAAGGGAAACAAATCGCATCCCCTTTCTGCACTCGCCGAGTTGGATCCCTTTCACATTTGGAGAATGTGGCAAATTTCCCTGACAAGGAGCTGGGTTGACAAAGGAGGAGCCAGACCTCGATCAGTCGCTTTTTGGACACACCACTGAAAGTCCTGATTAATTTACTCCTAAATACTTTTTCTGCAGGGCTTTGGGGGCTGGACCGAAAAGCCTTAACCCAAGTGGAATAAAAGACTTTTGATTTCCTTAAAAGGTCATCCTGGATAGAAGTTGTCTTCATACTTGGACAGGATATTTGCTCTTTTAGTCCACTTGTTTGCTGCAAGGTAAGTGAAATAAACGACCCATAACCAGTCACCATGGATCCCAGTCCGATGCATGACAATCCCATCTATGTCTGGATGCCACACGGCAGGGGTCGTCAAACTTTTTAAACAGGGGACCAGTTCACAGTCCCTCAGACTGTTGGAGGGCCTGACTATAGTTAAAAAACAAAACTATGAAGAAACTCACTGCGGGCCCAGGCTTTAGTCCACTGCTAAGCAGGACAGGCAGCAGTGGCAAAACCACTCTGCAACCGGATAAATGTCCTCGTTGGGCCGCATGTGGCCTGCAGGCCATAGTTTAGGATGCCTGCCATAGGGTTTCAGTAATAGACTACCAGGCCTTTCTGTGTTTGGACTCTTCTATTAGGACGCCTAGCAAGTGGGATTCTGACCGCCTCCCTTCCACTCGCCCTAACCAAATGATAAATTAAATGGAAATAGCTTTAAAGGCTCTCTTTTCAAACAAGGTTAATTCACAGGTGCCAGGCTTTAGAACTTCAACATCTGCTGCAGAGACACAATTCAATCCGCGACAGAGGAGGAACCCAGTAAACTCTAACACAAACCTATCACGTGGCTGCAGAAAGAAGAACTCCGAGTTCTTCGCCTGGAAAATGTGAGTCAATAATTTCACCCTAGGACTTGGGGACAGTTATAATCTATCATTACTTCAGAGTTCACATGAATTTCTGAGGACTGCCAAAACAAGTAACCGCAACATGTATACTCTCATACTGCTGGGCTGCAAGTTCAAAGTCAGGGCTGTGTCCTCTATGAAGGTCCCAAGAGAGAATATGTTCCATGCCTTTCTCTTAGGTTCTGGTTTTCCTCAGTATGAATGCATTACTCCCCTCAGCCTCAAGGATCACATGGTGTTCTGTGTGTGTGTATGTGTGTGTGTGTGTGTGTGTGTGTGT
>PVJH01020010.1:0-41557 GCA_004026705.1 Nesogale talazaci | reverse complement strand
ACTTTTACACACCCATTGCCATCATCACTCAAAACATTCTCCCTCCCTCCAGGCCCCCAGAATCAGCTCCCTATATTACCCTTCCTCCCCCACTTCCCCTTGAACCCTTAGTAATTTACAAATTATATTTTCATCCTGTACACTGTCCAATGTGTCCCAACACTCACTTCCCTGTTGTCCATGCCCCAGAGAGGAGGCTACGTGTAGATCCCTGAAGTTGGTTCTCCCTTTCGATTCCTCCATCTCTCTACCCTCCTGGTATTGCCACTCCTATTATTAGTCTTGATGGATCATCTATCCTAAGTTTCCCATGTATCCCACTTCAATGTACATCTCCTGGTCTAGCTGGATTTATGTGGTAGAATTGGGGTCATGATAGTGGGTGGGAGGCAGCACGGGAACTAGAGGAAGGTTGTATATTTTATAGCTCCTACCCTGTATCTTAACTGACTCATCTCCTCCTTGTAACCCCTCTGTAAAACAATGTCACCTCACCTATTGATGGGCTTTGGGTCCCCAATCTGTACTCCCCCTCATTAATAATAATATAATTCTAGCTCATTGATGCTTGACACCAGATCCCTTCATCACCTCATGATCACACAGACTGGTGTGCTTCTTCCGTGTGGGCTTTATTGCTTCTGAGCTGAATGGCCGCTTGTTTACTCAAGCCTTTAAGTCCCCAGACGCTATATCTTTTGGTAGCTGGGCACCATCAGCTTTCTTCACCACATTTGCATATGCACACATTTGTCCTCAGGGATCATATCAGGAGAGTGAGCATGCAAACTTGTGGTTTTGAGTTCTTGAAGCCTGATATCTCATCCTTTTGATACCTCATGATTCCACATGCTAGTGTGCTTCTTCCATGTGGGCTTTGTTGCTTCTGAGCTAGATTGGCTGCTTGTTTACTTTCAAGCCTTTAAGGCACCAGACACTCCATATTTTGATAGCCAGGCACCATCAGCTTCTTCACCACCTTTGCTTATGCGCACATTTGTCTTCAGTGATCATGTCGGAAAGGTGAGCATTTTGGAATGCCAATTTAATAGAACAAAGTGTTCTTGAACTGAGAAGATACTTGACTGGAGGCCCAGTGCCCATCTGTTGTCCTACTACTAACCCTATAAGTACACACATTAATCTCTTTCCCCATCCTCACTTATAAATATATGCCCCTATGTACATACCTGCATTTGAACCTCTATAAATGTTCATTATCTCCCAGTTCCTTCCTATTTCCATTTGCTTCCCTCTTGTCCCACTATCATGCTCACTCTCCATTTGGGTTTCAGTATTTTTTCTGTTACATTAGTCTTAATCAATCCCTTTTGGCCTTCTCTCACCCACCTTGTCCCTGCATTTGTATCAATTGTTATTCCCTTTTTCCTGGGCTGGTCGACATCACCACCTTTCCCCCTCCTCCCCCTCTTCAATGTCCCCTACCCTGGAACCATCAGTCCTGTCATTTTCGCCTCCAACCTCTTTGTCCAGTCTATCTTGTCTAGATAGACCTGCACAGGTAGCAATATGTACAAGAAAGGTCTCCTAAAATGGAGCAACTTAAGCAAATAAAACAATGATTACAACAGCAAGAAACCCCCTCAATGTACTATACAATATGTAACAGAATAATAAAAAAATAATAAAATAATAGCAATATAAGAACCTTTATAAAGTTCAAGGTTTTGTTGAACTCCTAGAGTGACCCCTAGTTGAGTTGGATGGGGTGCCAATACCCTGGCCCCAAAATATATCCTTGTCACTCCATCTGTGACTCTGCGCTCTGCTGCACACTCTTAGTGCTTTGCATTGGTGTGGTTGTGTCCAACAGGGTATAATCTTGACCCCACTTCTTCTTCCTGGCCCTAATAGGCTTTGGGTCTGCTAGGGTAGCCATATTTCTTAATGGGGCTGGTTGTGCAGTCCTCTTTGTGCAGTAGCTGTTCTGAGTGGGATTATTGCCCTGAAGGCTCGGTGGGCCAGGATGCATGTCATTCTCTCTTCCTCCCCTTTCATTTGTTCTCATGTACTCTGGTCAGGTTTATCTCACTCCCCAAGCTTCAGCTTCAGTGCTGGCCTCCAAGGCAACTTCCTCTGGTAGAGAGGTGGCTGCCCCTATAGTTGGGGTGGGGTTGTGTTCTCAGGCCCCTCCACTGGTTCTCCACCCCATGCTGTCGTACTGCATTCACATGCTGGGTCTCCGGGTTTAAGTTTGGTCCCTCTTTCCCTGTGGAGATATAAACAATACGCTCCCCTTTGATGGTTTAGTGCCCCCTTCCCTTTCTACACATCGCCATCTGCCTTCCCTCCCCCCTTGATGGCTAAGACCAGTCTCCTAAAGAGAGAGCCCAGGGCCACAAAACACCAAGAAGAATTCCACCTAATATGAATTAATCAAACAAAAAACAGCTAGTAGCTTCCACAGTATCAAGAAAAGAGAAACTGGATCAGATGCAAGAAGATCAGCTGGACCTAACAGCAGTCATAGAAAATGCAGAGATCGATCAACCACAGAAAGAAATCTTCAAGATTTTACTAACACATATGCAGTTCTTGAGCAATGCATTAAAGAAGAAAGAAGAATTGATTCAGGAGATAAAGGCCATGCACCAAAGGGAAATCCAAGAACTAAAGAGTGAGCTAACAAAAACTAATAGTAGTCTCTCAGATTTCGGCCAGAGAATGGAGGGGGCAGAAAACAGGACAAGTGACCTAGAGGACTCACAAGTAGAAATTATTAAGTGGGAGAAAAAAAATCTAACAAGTCTATGAGAGAAGCAGAAGGAAATATTAGAGGCCTGGCTGATACTATGAAAAGAAACAACATTAGGATTATCAGTCTGCCAGAGGATGAGGCATCAAGAAAACCAACATCCAAAATAGTGAGGAAATGTTTAGATTTTAAAATATTTTAAAAACAGAATAAAAATAATGAGATATTTAGGTATGAATGATTTTTACAAAACATTTATAATAGCTGTATATCAAAAACTCTAAAAAAGACAGGAATTTTTGTAATATAATTATTGATATGATAGACCATTCTCATGGATTGCTGTAGGTAGTTTTGATTAGATGTCAAATTTACTAGGTTGGTATATAGATTTAACATAGCCATAATCAAAATTCTAACAAGTGGTTTTTAAAATAACAATTTACATTCTGATTTTAAAATTAAAATAGCAAATCAGAAACCCTAGAAAATAGCCAAATTAACTTTTAAAGAGAACAACATTGAGCAACTTATCCTGTTCCCTCTTCTTCATCAACAGACATAGCAATGTGGTATTGGTGTATGGAAAGATATGAAAACCACTGAAACAAAACAAAGAATACAAAAACATCATTTACCATACATATATGGCTAACTATATGGTTTTATAAAGTGCATCATTCAGGGACTCCATTGAGAAAAATACAATCCTTTCAACTGAAGATGATTTGAAACACACACACGCTGTATCCATATAAAAATAAATAAAATTTGACAAGTATGTCATACATGAAAATAAGTTAAAACAGGTTACAGACCTACTTGGAAAAACTGAAAATAAAATAAAATAAAATAAATACAACAGAGCATAGGGTGAAATATTCCCATCATTGGAATAGTCCAAGATTTGTGGGGAGATAATATGTCCGAAGTACATGAGCCCAAGCTTGACCCTCCTCAATGTGTAAGAGTATTTTGGCTATATTTCTTCCAGGAAAGATTTATTTGTTCTTCTGGAAGTCTGTGATATGTTCAATATTCATTGTCAGATTCATAATTCAAAGACACCAATATTTCTTTGGTTTTCTTTATTCATTGTCCAACTTTTGCACACACATATGTATGAAGTGATTGAAAATGCCAAGACTTAGGTGAGGTGTACCTTAGTTCTTACATTGCTCTTCACAAGTTAAAGAACTCTGAGGAAGCAGATTTCCCCTAAGCGAGATGCCTTTTGATTTATTGACTGCTACTTGCACATTGATTGTAGGTCCAAGCAAGATGACATTCTTGACTACTTCAATCTTTTTTCCATTTATCATGATATTACCGTGCAGTGGCAAGGACTTTACATTAAATTGTAATCCATACTGAATTCTGTAGTTCTTGATCTCCATCAGCAAGAGCTTGAAGTCCACAATTTCAGTATGCAAATTGGTATCACATGCATAAAGCAGCTTGATATCAAGTCTTCCTCCAATCCCGATGTCACATCCTTCTTCATATAATCCAGATTCTCACATTAGTAGCTCAGCATGCAGATTAAGTATTATGAAATTTAATCAACGCAACTGGCACACTTTTCCTGATTTTTAAATCACACAGTTTCCCTTCAGCTGTTAAAAAAAAACTGCCTCCTGATCCCAGCACACCTGAGTGCAATGAAGTGTTCTAGAATTCTATTCTTTTAAATGTTATCCAGAGTTTCATTTGCTCCACACAACCAGATGTTTTGCATAACCAGTAAAACACAAGTAAACACCTTTCTGGTGTTCTCTGCTCTTAGTCAAGAGCCATCTGATAACAGCAACTATCATTCTGAATAGGGCTGTGCTTTCTGGTTGATGCACTATTACAAGCAGTGCTGAACTGTGTTCAGCAAAATTTTAGTGACTATGAAATTAAAGTTATAATTTAACACTTACCACATTCTCTTGGGTCACTTTTCTTTAGAATAGATACAAATGTGAGAGTTCTTCCAGTCAGTTGGCCAACTAGCTATTTCCCACATTTCTTGGCATACGTGAGAGCATCCAGTGTTTCATCAGTTGTTGAAACATTTCAAATAGTCATCCATTAATTCTCAGAGGCTTGTTTTCACTTGTTTAATGCCTATAGTTCAGATTAAACTTCTTCCTTAAGTATCATCAGGTTTTGATCATATGCTAACACTTGAAATGATTGAGTGTTGTCTGGTTCTTTTTGATACAATAACTCTGTATTCTTTCCAGCTTTCTTTAAGGCTTCCTACATAGCTCAATATTATGCCCATAGAATTCTTGAATATTTCATCACAGTGCTTGAATTTTTTCTTCAATTCTTTCAGGTGGAGATATGCTGAGCATATTCGCTCGTTTTGTCTTTTAAATCCAGATGTGTAAAGGTCTTTGTACATTTTATTATAATACTTCCCCCCTCCTCCTTTCCCCTCTAAAGCTATCCTTTAAGATTTTCTGTTCAGCTATTTGATTTCATCGTTTCTTTCATTTACTTTAGCTAGTCTGTAGTCAAGAGCAAGTTTTAGAGTATCTACTGACACCCACTTGGATAGATTCTTCTTGTCTTTTTAATGAACTTTTACTTGGTTCACACATGATGTTCTTTATGTCACCTTACAACTTGTGAAGTCCTCTATCATTAAAATACTCATCTCATCTGTTTTTGAAATGTTTCTGAAATTCAGATGGCATATACTCATGGCTGTTTTTTGACTCAGCTGAATTTGTTCCTCAATTTATGTACGAATAACTGATGGCCTGTGGCACAGTCAGCTTCTGGTCTCTTTTTGGTTGCTGATATTGAGCTTCTTCATTTTCTTTTCCAACTCATTTGGTCAATTTGATTCCTATGTATATTTCTAGTGAGGTTCATGTGTACAGTTGTCATTTATGTTGGTGAAAAGGGTATTTGCCGTGAGAAAGTTGCTGGTGTTGAAAAAATATTCACTTGCAATCTCGAGCTTTAATTCTATCATCCAAATCATATTCTATTTTTAAATTAAAAATCATTTTATTAGGGGCTCATACATTGTTTTTCACAATACATAAATAAACATACTGTGCCAAGCACCTTCGCACTTCCAATTCTGTCATCATTCGCCAAACATGTGCCTTTTCCTTTAAGCCTTTGGTATGGGTTTTTCTATCCCCTCCCTTCTTCCCCTGCTTTCCTTCCCCCATCAACCCTCAATACTTTATAAATTATTATTGTTCTGTCATATCTTACACTGCCCAGCACCTCCCTTAACCCACTCCCCTGATGTCTGTCCTCCAGACAGGAGGTCCTGTGTAGATCCTTGCAGTTGGTTCCATCTCTCTACCCTACCTTCTCTCCATCTGTCAAGTAGTTCCAATCTAACCACCGGTCCGAAGGGGCTCATCCATTCTGCTCATATCTCCAGCTCCCCTCTCTACTAGTGTACCTTCTCCAGTCCATCCGGATTTGCAAGGTAGAGTTGGGACCATGATGGTTGGGGGGTAGGAAGGTCTCAAGAACTAGAGGAAACTTGTATGCATCATCACTGCCCCACTGCACCTTGACTAGTCTGTCTCCTCCCTGTGACTCTCCTGTAAAGGAGTGACCAATTGCCCACCAGTGGGCCTTAGGTCCCCACCCTGCTCTCCTGCTCACTCATAATGAAGTGATTCCTGTTCTTTGATGCTCAATACCTGCTCCCTTCGGCCCCTCTTGATCACACTTGCTGGTGTGCTTCTTCCATGTGGACTTTGCTGTTTCTGCACTGAATGGTGACTCAATTATCTTCAAGTCTTTGAGATGCTAGACATTCTATCATTTGGTAGCTGGGTGCCATCATTTCTTCTACTCTGTTTGCCTCTGTATCTATTTGTCTTCAGCGATATGGGGAGTCAATTGGTCCATTGATTTTGATTTTTGTTCTTTGATGCCTGATACCTGATTGTTTCAGCACCTCATGATCACACAGGCAAGTGAGTTTCTTTTATGGTGGGCTTTGTTGCTCCTGAGCTAGATGGCTGCTTGTTTATGTTCAAGCCTTTAAGACCCCAGACGCTATATCTTTTGTTAGCTGGGCACCATCAGTTTTCTTCACCACTCCTGCTCATGCTCCCACATGTCCTCAGTGGGCACCACCAAGATCATATGTTTTAACTACTGTTCCTTCCTCTTTGCTTCTAACTTTTGCATTCCAAATAATAATTACAAAATTACAAAAGCATCTCAATGGCATGTTTGATCAATATCTGACTGAGGTCATTGGTGGAATTCCTCAATATCTTCATCGTTAACTTTAGTGGCTAGTGATTTAAATAATATTCTAATTGTAGTAACTAGATTTCTTTCTACATATATATATATATATATATATATATATATATATATCATGTATCACTGTACTTCAAGATAGGTCTTGAAATGTTCTTTGAGCCAATGAATGTGATACCTTCCTCTTGAATGTGTCATTCCCAGCAAAGTAAACCATAAGATAATCTAATTCAAAATGGCTGACACCAGTTAATTTAGCTCACACATGTATAGGGTATTGATCTTCATGCATTCCATTTCTTGTTTTTTTTCTTTTATAGATGATTTTATTAGAGACTCCTACAACTCTTATCATAATCCATACATCAATTGAATCAGGCATGTTTGTACATATGTTGCCCTCATTCTTTTTAATTATTTAAAATAATTTTTTGGGGGCTCATACGTTGCTTTTCACAATACATAAATATGTATACTGTGCCAAGCACATTCACATGCCTGCTGCCATCATCATTCTCCAAATATCTGCTTTTCCACTTGAGCCCTTGATATCAGTTTCTCAGCCTTTCCCCTCCGGCCTTGCTCCCTCCTCCCCCACCAATCCTCAATGCTTTATAAATTTTTATTGTTTTGTCATATCTTACACTGCCCGATGTCTCCCCTCACCCGCTCCTGTCATGGCTGCCCTCTCTTCTATACATAGAAGGTTATGTGTAGATCCTTGTAGTTGGCTCCCCCACTCTACCCCACCTTCCCTCCACTCATCTGGTAACTCCATTCTTACTATTGGCCCCAAGGGGTTGATCTGTTCTGGGTTCCCTGCATTTCCACTTCCCATCTTTATCAGTGTGCCTCCTCCAGTCCAGCTAGATTTGTAAGGTAGAATTGGGACCATGATGTTTGGAGGCAGGAAGCCTTCAGGAACTACAAGAAAGCTGTATGCTTCATTGCCATCTCACTTCACCTTGACTGGCCCATCTCCTCCCAGAGATTCTAAAGTGACCAGATGTCCTGCTTTTTAACAATGTGACAATATCCTGCCATGTTTCAAAATTAAAATAAATATGTTACAATACTATTTTTGCATTCTATGAAAATTGTAGACCAAAATTTTAGTCAAGAATACCCCCCACCTGGGTCAATAGTGTCCCGCTTAAAACCTGCTCACTTTAAGGGGGTGTCCAATTGCCCACAAGTGGGTCTTGGGTCCCCACCTGCTCTCCCCCTCATTTGTGATATGATTCTTGTTCTTTAATGCTTGATATCTGCTCCCTTCAACCCCTCGTGATCACACAGGCTAGTGTGCTTCTTCCATATGGACTTTGCTGCTTTTGTGCTAGATGGCCACTTGTTCACCTTCAAGTCTATAAGATTCCAGATACTTTATCATTTGGTGGCTAAATGCCATCAGATTCCTCCACTCTGTCTTCCTCTTCTTCATTTTTGATGACTTTTAATTTTTTCCTAGAGTCATACTTGGTATATTCCAAGTTCTGATTATATATATATATATATATATATATATATATATATTTGTAGCTATTTGTTCTCATTTTGTCATGCTCTATTAAAAACAAAAGTCCTGAAACCTTCATTACATCCATATTCTTATGGTTGACTCTATTTTGAGAAGACATCTCTTTATCATTTTTAATTTAAGTTCCTTCCAAAGTGAGAGGTTCATCTTCCAGCACTATATCAGACCATATTCTGCTATTGTTTATAAGGTGTTCAATGGCTAATCCCTCAGAAGCAGACAATTATATTTTCTTAGTCCATAACTTCTTAATTTGGAAACTCTGCTGAAACCTGTTTACCTTAAGTGACCTGATAGTATTTGAAATGCCAGTGATATAGCTTCCAGGATCATCAGCTTCATAGCAATGGCACAACAAACAGATGAGTAGTGGAACTATCAGGGACACAAATAAAACTTAAGCACAAAGGCACTCTGTGTTAGTTTGGGTAGACTAAAGAAACACATTCATAAACACACTCATGGGTATATAAGAAACAGCTTTATATACAAGAGCAATCGATTATTGAGAAAACATCCCCACCCAGTCCAGATCAAGTCCATAAGTCCAATATAAGCCCATATGTCTGATACCAATCAATAAAGTCCTCTTCAGTCTCAGGAAATGCATGCAATGACTACAAATGAAGGAAGATCACAAGTCAGTGGATGTGAAGTCTTATGGATCCACAGGCTAGACTTCAACCCTTTACTCTGAATCCTCAATTACACCAGATTATATAACTACCACAGCACTCCCTGAAGAAATCAAGAGTAGAGAAAAATTACCCAAAAGGCTTTTGCCAGTGGGTTGAATCATAGATAGGAGGAAGCCCTCAGCCAATTCAGAACCACCTTCCTCGCTAAAGGGTCCTTATGAATGTACCTTGGAACATACAAGGAAGGTGTCCTTTTAAAGCTTCCTGCTCAAGGCCCAATTGCTAGCCAAGAAAATAAAGGCCAGTAAGAAAGCAGTGATTTGCCCATGTGTTACATAGCCCCATTCCCATGGATTCAAGATTGTCGCCAGACCACTTACATTTTTATTTCCTTTTGGGAGCATACACATAAGAGAGCAATTTTTCCAAGCCAAACCAGTGTATCTGAATTTTGCTTACCAATCTGTCTCATTGCATTTGCTTGTTTGGTACAAATGAAAAACAAAATCATTTGAAAGATTGATTCATAGATTCTGAAAATAGACAGTTGCCAATTGGCTCTACTTATAAGGGAAAACCTGTTCTTTTGACTTTTCTGCTAAGAACTGAATTGAATTGTCCTTGGAAAAACTAGGCCATGATTTCCTGGGGCTAAATATAAAAAGAGCCCAATAGATGCCTCATGGGGATTCAACCAGCCTTGACCTCCCAAGTTGTTGCAATGACACATTGTTCCTCAAAGGGTGGTGTCTCTAGAGCCAAGACTGAATTCATTGGAACCACCTTTGAGCTGGCATGAGTTGCAGCTGTTGTTTTTAGGGTCTTGGTTTTCCCCATTATTGAATTGCATTCTTGTTGCTTGTGGTCATAGGTGTCACATGTCTGTTCACGGTCTTTTGTCGTACTGAAACGCAATTGTTATAATTTTTTACTCCAAGCAGCATTGTTATTGTTAAGTACCATAGGGTCAGTCCAACCCTATGCACAAAAGAACAAACACTGCTGTCTCCTGTGTCAGCCGCACAGTCATTGTCACATTTGACCCCATTCTTATAGCCCCTGGGTCAATTCATCATATTGAGGAGTTTCCTCTTTTTTCTGACTCTGTACTTTACCAAGCATGATGTACGTCTCCAGAAACACATACACCCCCCTGGTGAAATGTCCAATGAGAGGAAGTCTCATCTTCATCACTTCTGTGGAGCATTCTGAATGTACATTTCCCCAAACAGGTTTGCTCATTCTTGTGGCAGTCCACAACCTATGCCGCATTCTTCACCAAGACCCTTAATCGAACGCTTCAGTTCTTCTTTATTCTTCTTTATTCATTGCTCAGGTTTCACATTCATATGAGGCTATAGAAAATGTCATGGATCAGTGCAGAGTATTCATGTCTTTATAACTTTCAAGGAATAAATCCACCTTTTCTCATAGCTTAGTATATCTACTGGGTGCTAGATACGGCTGAGGGCCTACCCAGACTTTACTAAAGGTAGTCTTCTTTCAATAAAGTAAGCAAGACTATCTGTTCCATACATTTTGGCAAATATATAGCTTAATATTGAAAAGCCGTTCTCAAGCCCCTCAGTGTCCTATGAGCGTCAGAACAGTGTGATCTATAGAATGTTCATTGTTTGGTTTTCAGAATGAAATCACCAGGACTTTTCTTCCTATTCTGGTTTTGGTCTGGAAGCTCAACTGAAACCTGTTCAGACAGGCTGTGACTTCCCTTTGGAAAAGTGACTAGGGATCAAACCCAGGTCTCCTCCATGGAAATGAGAATTTACTATGACACAACTACCGCCAATGTCCTAGTAACAAGATGCTGTATATCTTCATCTCATTTTTCTCCTACATGATGAATGATCAAATAATTTAGATATGTAATGTTCCGCCAAATTTACTCTTATTTTAGGATCTACAGAATTTGCTTATCTTTTTGTTTGTTGGTTTTTCTGTTGGGCATCACTGGAATTAGCTTATCTTAATAGAGGAATCATTTCTACTTTAATGACATATGGAAGGAATTGCATTTGTCTCTAGGCCATGTGGTGTTGCTGTTATAGACTGATTTTACATAATCTAATATGCTATTCATCTTTGCTGTGTTCAAATTCTGGTCATCTAGACTCTTTCTAACACTCAATTTAGGGCTTTTTTAAAATCTCAAAACCACACACTCACCCCCAATTCCCCCAAACACAATGTGTATACTGAGGAGACTGGGTTTGAAAGTAACTCCTCAGATCAGCTTGAGGCTCTGCTGAAATTCTCTGCATGTCCTTTGGGCCCCTGCTAATCATGATGGCCAAGGAAACCTCCTTTCTCTGAAGCTAATTTTTATTTAAGAATTTCTGTATGTTGCAGACATTTAGTACATTTGATTTCTAACCCAAAGTCTGGAGATTCAAATCCACTCATAGGTTTCTCAAAAGAAAAACCTGGTGATCTACCTCTGAAATACTAGCATTTCAGAACTCTATGGAGTATAGTTCTTCTCTAATACAAATGGGGAATTTGAGTTAATTAATGGTAATTAAAAAAAAATCCAGAGGCTTTGCTGCTTTTACCTATCCCTTCAAATCTAGGAAAGATGGAAGAGGAGAGTTCTTTTTATCTTCTCCCCTTTTTTTCTTTTCATTATATATTACCCTTGTTGCATATTAATCTACTGCATGACTATATCACCACTTGTTTGTTAATTTAATTTGTTTATCCTTTTTGGTACTCAATAGATAAGGAGTAAATGATTCATAATAGGCGAATTACACTGTAATGAATTCTACCATAAATAATATGATGCGAGTGTAATGGCAATTCTTTTTGCACAAGTCATGTGCTGTCACAATATGTTATAAAATAGATGCATGACTGTGGTGATGGTGGAGACTGTAGTATGGAATACTGAAAGAAAATGGACTTTTCAAATTAGAGCTGTGATTTTACAGTGCTAACTTCCCTGAAGGAAACCTTTAAGCAAAGAAAGTAGACAACACAGATAAATCCATCTGCTTCCATCCTGTGGAATAGTCAAGCTTTCTTTAGGTAGAGGTATTGTCCATACTTCTCAGGGGCATTCATAGAATCAGCTACCTATTTCCCAATCCAGCGACTTTGACAAAAAACCTTTATGTTGGATTTTTCCTTTTTCATAGTTTCCTTGTTCCTGTTTCTTCGGTTTATCTCCAAGGTAAATCACTTAAATTATTTTATTAGATCTATTTTTGCAGGCATCAAAGCAAAATCAGAAATGCTTCATCAACAGGATTCAGCTAAGCAAAGAGAAGGGGCATAGCTATTCAAAGTCAAGGTGCTTGGTAATGGAAATGGTCAAGACAAAGTCAAGCTTAACAAGTTCTAGGAACAAAAAGATAGTCAGGGTAGTCAGAATACAGTCAAGGAGGGAAAGACATTTTGTGGAAGGTGATCATAATTTTATGGATAGAACGGTGGTTTAGGATCTTCTAGATGAGGAGAGTTTATTTTTTAAAATCTAAGAGCAGTGGAAATCCAATATAAATGTCCTGTCTAATACATGACCTTGATCTTAATTATATTAAGATAAAAAACCTGAGAAATTTGTATGGATTAAGTCAGTGGTACAGGTTGAAGGAGAGGGTCTATTTGGAAGAATATATAAGTCATCTAAGCTTAAGTGGCTTGATTCATGGCTTAAAATAGGCCAAGATATGAGGAACTTCAAAAATTTTTTGGAAAAAATCCATTATCTAGCAATTCCATTGTGGTAATCATTTGCTTATGTTAATTTTATGATTGAAATGTAGGGGGTGGAGGCCAGCTTGTTCATCTGGAGATAGCCATTGAGTAGCCAATGAGGCCTCTATGTGGGTATGGCTTTCTCCTGAGACTTTGGGAAATCTCACGCTATTTCCCTCGTGAAGATGAGAAGCTATCTTCCCCAGTTGTTGGGAGTTAGTCTCAGAGGCAATGAATCATGGAAAAGACAAGCTGGCAGCATCCTAAAAGCTGGAGGAGTCAGCGGAGAGACCATACAGCTTTGCCCTGATGGAGCCAGACCTCTGAATCTGGAGCGGCATGCTATTGATGGACCCTGAGCCCTGGAAGTGAGGAGCCATGGGGAGACCCCTGCTAGCACCAAAATTTTGCACCCACTGACCTGTGACTTCGTGAGTCGGAAGGAGACTTTGTAGACTGATTTCGGGCTTATGGGTTAATATCGGACTTAAGACTTTATACTGGACTGGATTGGGATGCCTTCTTAGTGTCACATTCCTTTTGTATATAAACTCTTTCCTTATATCCATATGCATGTCTATGAAATTTGTTCCTCTAGTCTACCCAGACTAACACATCCATTTTCCCACAAACCCTTTTAAGCCCCCTCATAGTAGAGATAGAGAAATATGGTCCATTTGGGGACTTGTTATAAGATGGACTCACATATCTGTAAGAACAAACCAAAGAACTATACATAAGTGCAAATGAAAGAGAAGATCCGAATATTATTTCAGGATTTTAGGTTCATGCACTGAATGTCTGATGGTACCATTCTATGAGTTGTGACATCTGAGAAAACAGGGGTTTTGTAGGTTGGAGAATCAAGCATTAATGTTTTAAACATATATTCTTTGATATGTATGTTAGGCAACTTCACCTAGAGAGACGAAGTTGGTTGCTGATAGATGAGGCTGTAATTCTGCGAAGAGGAAAAGGGGGAAGACAAACATTTGGGAGGCTGGCATAAGTATGATATTTAAAGCCCTGGGTCCCTAACTGTAAAGGCCCCTTCAGCAAAAATGGTACATGGTAGTTAGGCAACCACAGCATACTTGGCTAGAACACTCATTATATCCTCAAAGTGACTGGGCCTGATGATTGCTCCCCAGGTTTGGCAGAAAGGTTGAAAGCAAAACAGTCTTTACTGAGAAATCCCTCTGGCACAATATCAGATATAGAAAATAGCATAGCAAACTCTGCTACAGACTCTGACAGATGAGGAGTAGACACAACCACTACAAGGCTTAAAGAAATTACAAGTGAGCTTTTGGATTCATCGAAACACAGTAATGATATCAAAAGTACAGAGCTGAATATGATGACCTATGACATGCTTTGTTTGTTTGTTTCTTTTTTTTTTTTTTTAGATATCAGAAAAGTAAGCCGTATTTAGTACTTCACCACATGGAGACTTCCAAGTGTAATGCTTTCAAGACTTTAGTGTGCTTCTAGCATTCTACTCACTGGAGAAGTGGCTGCATCACATTGCAGTGATTCTCCCAAGTTCTGCTTTTCCCTTGTGCTCTGGGCGCTCAGATGACAGGGATAAAGCTCAGCTTTATCAAAGCTCAAGACTCATAAATCTCTAGAGCAGTGTATTGGCTTAATCACTGTGGAGTGATGAACCCAGCAAGTACTTGAGAAGATTAATATATCTGATAGGAAATATATCAATATATCTGATAGGAAAACATGATACAAAATAGAAACTATGCTTTTATGAATAGCAGTTTGTCTTCAAATTTGTCATTAGCAAGACGCACTGACTTCTGCCTTGTTCTGATGCCACTTTATTTTTTGGGGGGAGGTCTAAATTCCCTTTATAAAAGGACAATGGGGATATAGATGTATAACATATGATCATGGTATTGAATTTATTTGAAGGTAATTTCATGGGGCCTTGTCTCCAGGCTTGCCATGCGGACCAAGCCAGCTACTTTCTGTGACTTTGCTTTTGCTTTTATGTGTCCTTGAGTTGACCCCAACAGAGAGCTACCCTGTAGAGAAGACTGAAACTGTCTCAAGGTGCTTCTTAAGCTGTGATTTGTACAGAAGAGATGGTTGAATCTTTTTTCCCATGGGGCCCAGGCATATTTAAACATCTGACCTTTCAGACAGAAAAGTCTGTGAACGGAAATGGACAAGCCCTCTCTCTGGCCAACCAGCACCATATTTTATGACCATATGACTGATAGGTTACTCAGAAGTTTCAGTGGATGTGTCCTCATTTGTAATTACATCATTCTTTACTCATATAAAAAAAATGGAGTCAAATCATACTTTTAAGAGGTTTTTGTGTCCCAAACTGGAGAAAAATTAATGTTGAGGGGCTCTGTCTCAACTTTTAATTCAGGTAATGCTTTAATACAAAGCAGTTGTAATGATCTGTTATGATTTTCTCTTCTTAGATGCTTACCTATAATGGTTCCCTGTGAGTTGGGCTCTTGTAGTTTGTGGCACGGTTTGGCTGTGTTTTCTAGGAAAAGAAAGCCTTGTAGGGGCAAAGGTCTATCTGATTTCTATAGCAGACCTGAACTCTACCGTATCTTCCGAGGCTAGCTCAGTGCCTGAAACCCAAAGGAGTTCCATAAGTATCTCTTGAGTGTATACATGACATCCAGATGTTACAACAATCTTATAGTTTGAATAACTTTCTTCTTCTTCTTGTTTCTCCCAGAAGGCATGATTTGGTTTCTGAGCCATGATAGTTCTATGTAGTAAAACTGAGGTATGCTTTTAAATATCACATTTATTTTTGAATGTCAGTGTACCTCATTGACCACTTTGTACTACTCTCATTAACAAAAAAAGGACACCCTTTAGTGACATGGATTGACAGAGTGATGACATCCGTGAATTCCAGCTTAGCATCAAGGAAGCCAATGGCGCAGGCCCCCACCAGGTTTTGTTTTGTTCTACAAAGAGTCACTCTGAGCCAGAACCAACTTCCCAGCACCTCACAGTATTATTAACACGTGGTGTGTTATTAATTATTGCACTGTTTTCTAAGTTTTTCCCCTGGTGGACAATAATTTTCTTACTTTGTTATGGTTCAAGCAGCAGGAGTGGAGAGCAAAAAAACAAAAGATTATATAAAAAAATCAGAGGCACACAGAATATATATGAAAAAATGGCTTTCAGTACAATCCCACAGAATATCTGACTTTTTGATATTTATAGCTATTTTTTTTTCTTGATTTGTAGAACAGTTTCTAAGAGAGTGAAGAAATGGTTTCTTGCAGGGTTTTGGTGGTCAACAAAAAAGATCTTTTAAAAAGTGGATGCTAAATATTAGAACAGATTTCTAACAGGGTCCCGTCAGGAAAGCAAAATTAGGAGATGTAGCATTCATTCAGTTCTGTCCTGCGTAGTAGGATAACTATGCCTTGATTAATGGAACCCTGAACTGAAGACAGGAAGTTTATCACATGTATTCTCTGATATGCTTAGACCATTTGCTCTGAAGTCTTAAATACACCAAGTTGAATAGAGAAATAAATCCAGAGAAACTCATATAAGAAAGAGCTTTATATCAAAAAACAATTATATATCAAGGAAGTATACCAGTCCAATCCAACTCAAATCCGTAAGTCCAGTGTTAGCCTGTAAGTCCCTCTTCAGACTCACATAACCACATACAATGACACAGACTGCAGGAAGATCATAGACTCGTGGGTGGAGGGTCTCCAGTGTCCAAGGTCTACAATAATATGGCAGAGTTCCAACAGTTCTCAGGGGCAGTGGCAGAGAGAGGGGAAGGTTTCCGAAGTTCCTTCTATGAGAAGGCCACATTTCCAAGAAAGGCACCATCAGACCGGTACCTGATTTATAGGTCAAATACCGCCCCGATACATTTATATATCCTTAAGTTGACATGAAATTATCTAACTCTCAACAGCCCCCTTGGGTGACTCAGTTCTGACAGCTCAGAAAGCAGAAAGAAAAAGCACATAAATAAAATTCTTCTGACTATGAAGAAACCATACTGAGGAAGTCCATGCCTATTAAGAACCTAAACATTCGCAAACATTGTAAGCAGAAGGCATATGCACTGGGCTATATGTTGATGCCAGAGTGGAGAATTTTGCTGAAAAGAAACCAATAGTTCCTTGTAATTCTCATTGAAATCCCAAGCCAATCTACTCGTTAAGAGTAAATGAAAACAAAAGGGAGTATTTTGCTTTCATTTTCTCACAGTGGATCAACTGGTTTGGCATTCAAGTGGAGATGCACACTTGCACTACTTTTAGTTCTCAGCAGATCCACTGGCATATCTGTGCAAAAATCATTGAGAGAGATTTATATGTCTGTCTAAAAAATAATAACTCTTCCATTGAGCCATTCCCTTGACCTCGTCTGGGCGAGGGTCTTTTTAGAGTTAAAATTCTTAGGGCTTTGTGTAGTTAAGGAAGAATTTTTTTTTTGCATTAAAAAAAGAGAAATCATAGTTGGTGGATCTTAGCCCAAAATGAAAGGTGATGGTTTATGATGCTTTTGTCTACTTTTTTGGGGGGGTGGGGGAAGCTCTAGGCAAGAATATCTAGGTCTGCAATGGGGCATGCAGGCATCTGTCTATGAGCCATCTAAAAGATTGGTAACTTTTCCCAGTTTGTCTAGTCTCCCTTTGAGCTGCTGGGACTCAAATTCACTTTCACACACACTTGTCCACATCACACATTTGTCTGCAACATGTGGGACTTGTCTGGAACAGGGGAGGGAGTCAAGATGAACAAGAGAGTCCAGGTTTCAGCAGAGGTCCAGACAGGAAACCAAACTTGGGAAAGGTTGCTAAGTAAAGGTCAGTAACGTAAGAGATATATAACCAGCCAACTACATACCAGAGTCATTGGGTGGATGTGTATGCGATCTCTTTGCAAACCCAAACTATTTCCCAAATGAAGGCCCAACTCTGAGGTCCCACACTGACTCTAATGGTTTGTGCCCCATGATGAACCAAAAAGTTGGCAGTTCAAATCCACCCACCAGTGAAACAGAAGAAAGACCTGGAGATCTGTGTCCATAAATGCGACAGAAAAGAAAACCATGGAGCAATTCTACTCTGTCATGCCTGGGTTTGCCAGGAGTCAGGATGAGCTCCACTGTACTGGGTTTGGTTTGGTTTGGGATTATCCTGGAGAGCTCCTGGTTGGGGCAAACTATTACCACCTGCAGCTGCTCCCTATGAGGTTGGAACCTTGAATCTATCCAGACGTTCCTTGGAAGAAAGGCCTGGTGGTCTATGAAAAATCAGGCACTGAAAAGCTATGGTTTCTCCTCTGACACACGAGGTTGATGTGACTCTGAATCAACTTCACAGACAATGGTTTTCTCATGATCTTAATGAGGTGAGGTGTTCCAGGTGGCCAGAGCTTGACTAGAACCTGACATTCTTGTCTTTGCCTGACATTCTTGTCTTTGCTATAAAATGTCAAAGGTCTATTCCCCACCCCGCCTCCACTTTCCCAGGTTGCTGGTGTCTTTGGGCTAGTTTGACTCCTACCTCAAGGAAGCATCTAAGGCTCTTCCTGGGAGAAGATGCTGGGAGGCCCACTCCAGGTCTAGTATACACTGAGGCTTCCCTTTTAAAAGATTGCACTGCAGGGGACAGAGATTCCACTTGATGGAAAACAGATTTGCGGATTTACAAGGCCAAGACAATAATTCTATAAAAAGCCTCAGTCCTCCCATTCAAACCACTGGCATGGAAATGGAAATATCTTGTCTGTGCTTCAGACGCGCTTCTTACTCAGCAGTCAGCGCCTCACCATCCCTGCCACCAGGGCCAAGGAGACAATCTGGTCCCAACAGCCGGAGAGGCATTTCTGTCATTCTGAAAACTTGTGTGTGTGCACGCGTGCGTGCACACACACACACACACACACACAGGGCATGCTTGGTTGTGTGAGAAGAGATTGCACCGGCAATCTGACACGTTTTCTTCTCATGGCATCGATTCTCAAGTTATACTACTCAGGGGAGGCTGAGAGTGGAATAGTGAGTTGGATTGGTTCGAGTCTACACTCATAGTTCCTGCAACCAGATCTGTTCCTGAGTCTGCCTTTCAGTCAAATCTGTAGGGAAGTCATACCAGTACATACAGTTCTGATGGCACCTTCAGGTGAATGTTGACCGGCTAACTGCAAGGTTGTCAGTGCAAACCTAGAGATGAATGTGAGAGAGAAGGAGGGGACTAGCTGCTCCTGTAAAGACTTAAAGTCTCTAAGTCCCTATGTTGCATCCCCATGAGTCTGAATTAACTTGGTGGCGGCGGATGGGGCTTGGTTTGGTTCTACTGCAAGAGAAGTCTAGACAACTTCCCAGGCAGCAAGGGAAGCTGACTGTGATGAGGCATTTACTGTAGTAGGAGCGGGTTCAGATGCTTCAGAATACAGGCAAATTTAGGAAGCATTGAGGGGCAAATGGGAGTTATCCATAAATCAGGGTTTATTATATTGGTTTGCTAATTCCAACCAGATAACTGACTTCCATTTTGCTTTGACTTGTGACATGAACAGTGGATGCACACAACCCCACATTCAGTCCTAGCAGTGAAGTAGCTCTGTGACTACAAAGAAACATTCCTTCTGCGCCTGCTTACCTCTGCTACGGACAGTCTGTCCTTTATGCCTATTTTAGTTCCTCTCGCTCTATTCGCCAGCATCCCTGTTGACCTACAGTGAGTTTTATTTGTTTAATTAGTTAGCTCTTTGGACTGACTTCCTCAAAGATGGATGGACTTAATAAGCTTTTTGTGTTCTGTCTCAAACCAGATGCTCTGCTTTAAGATCTGGGTTCTAATATTTGTTGCGATGGCTGCCCAGAACTCACAAACACTATTCTGGATGAAAGAGTTTATTAAGGAAGTTAACCAGTTGTGATGCAAGTGAGGAACTCTCAGGATACAGTTGTTCTTCAGGACCTGTGACACAGTTCTTTTGGGGCTGCTAATAAGTGCCCAAAGGCCATACCACTCTGCCACAAACCTCCACTCAAAGGTATTCTGCTTAAGTTTCATTAGTCAACACACCCAGCTCTCTGGATTAAGTGCCCAAAGGCACCCTGCTCCAGTAAGTCATAGCCTGAAGGCACCCAGTTCCATCTTTGTGGATCAGCAAGCCCACTTCTTCAATTAAGCGTCCAAGGGCTGTCCATTCCACAAGCCAGCCTCTGCACAAAAGCACTCATCTGCACTTGCTCTGTGAGCTGGGAAGTTCACTGTGGCTCAGGCTCTGACTCCTGCTGCCACTTCTCTGATGTCACACCGTCCTCTGAGTCCAGGGGGTTCATGTCACAGGGGTCTCAGTGTCCAGAGGATGTGCTTGACTCCTGGATCTTGCTGATGATTAGATCCCTGTCTCATTTCCCAGAGAGCTCATTTATGCACAGCAGGATGCTACTCCAGGGAATCCTGTTCCCAATTACTTACAAGGGAATCCTATCAGTATCTTCATCCACTCTCTGTGCAGACCTATGCAGGGAAAGGACACTTGGTGGGAGTTAGGAACTTTAGCCAGAAGTGTCATTGTCAATCATTCACTTCCTCTGCCACTCTGTGTGGCAGGTGAGAAACCTGTGGCTTTGACCCGTTTGGGGTCTTATTTTTCGCCAGCTCTCTAGTTTGAAACAGAGTCTCTCTACTTCTCTGTTTTAAACAAAGACAAAATAGTGGCCACATGAGCCTTTCAGGGATGTGACTTCTCTGAGTCACTTTACTAAGACTTTCTTCCAGGGCACCCTACAATGTACCTGGCTCCCCAACCTTGGATACTAATAGAGTATGTAAATGTGGGACAAAGGTCTCTTTTCCCTTTAATTACTGAAATCCTCTACTCCATTAAGAAAAGACTGCCTGTTGAACTCAAAACCTGTCCAATCCCTGCCCCCTCACACTCTCACCATCTCAAGCTCTCTGCTCTTCTTTGCCACCAACTTGTGATTGCTACCGAAACCAGGCGGCGATTATTAACATTCTGCCTTTGACATCTTAGTTCTTGCCTCGATGTGTGTCATATGACCTTGCATGTTTAATCCATGGCTTTCCCACTACATTATGTGTTCCCTGAAAGTGACATTCATGCCTTTCTCCTTGGCTTGCTCTGTGTAACCTTGCCTGGCACATCTACTCAAACATAGCTGTAGCTTGCTTTCTGATCTAGGCCTCTTTCTACCAACCCAGGATGGATGGAACACATGAAGTGTCACTGTTCAGAATGGATCTTGGTGATGACATTAGAGAGGAAGAAACTGGGGTCCAGGGGAATTAAGGGCTTTCTCCCGCATCCCTCACCTTGGGTAACACAACCTAAGCTGTGTTTTTAGCTTCTTCCTCTCAACATAATCTGTTTTTCTTTTAATTACTACCATCCCTGGCCTGAATTAACACTCTTGAAGAAACACTTGCAATTCTGGTGAATCATTGCCCATACATTTTGCTCTCTGAAATAAGAATAAAAGAGGTTTCCCATCAAACTATTTGTCATCAAAAAATTTCACTCTGGCAACACCCATCACTAAGCTAAAGGGAGCTGTGTCCCAGGAGAACCATGACCGTGACCCGCTGGTGCCCTTTGTGGTCCGAATGTTGAGAGATTGGGGGGCTCCATGAAGTGTACTGTGGAGACTTATGAAGTTATCTGGGAAGACCTTGATGCTCTTTTCAGCACCTCTAACTTGTGACACAGTCATCACCAAGAAAGGGGAAAATGACCAGGGCAGCCAGAGCTGGGGATCCAGCAGCCAGTGGACCATATGGGAATGTTTGAGGATTAGGAATGATGCCATATGTGCTCAGCCCATTCTGGGTGTGCCCTCTGTCCCCTGCAGTGACTCATTCCAGAGGGAAGGAGCCTGGCCTATGTCAAACCAGTCCTTTCTCCATCAAGTTCTGGAAGGAGGCAGCTCTGGTTGCGCATTGCTTATGAATCATGGACCCCCCCCCCCCCGTCCGGAACAATTTGCGGTAATAAAGCTGTACTAGGTAGACTGGAGAGAAGGGGACCCCAGATCAGCAGGGAGCACACTGCTCCCCCAGACCCCTTCCCCATCATACTGCCCACCTGAGCTAGGGGATTTGCCTATGAATCTCTTTTCCTCCTTCTAATACTCCTATGATGTAGACTTTATCCTCCTGATACACATGAGAAGCTGTGGAACAACAAGTTGAGAATATCCATCGAAGGCAGAGGTAGCATGATTGGGATATGAACTCGGCCCTTGATTTCTGATTCCAAAACTTTTGTTCTTTCCACTCTTTTGAAGATGCTGGTGTCAGTCAGAATGCAATTAGCGAAGTTGCAGAAACACTAGGAAGTAGAAATGTGTATGTCACAAGGGATTGGTTGAAGGTTTTGACCTGGTGTAGCATTGGGGTTGGTTACTCACTCTCTGTGGGGGTTTTGCCTCCGATGTTGGAACTTAAAGTTCATGGGGCAGGTCTTGGAGGGGCAGAAAGGTGCCAAGTGGAAGAAGGGCCAGCCGGAAGCCACAGAACAAGCGGAAATCCATGACAATGGATTGACAGAGGTTTGGTTCTGCTTCTGGCTTTGTTGGTGTGAGTCCTGCAGAAGGTGCTGGAACCTTTTACCACAGAGTTCAGCACTCATCCCTGGTCTAGGAGTGAATAAATATGAAGAAGGAATCAGAAGAAGATGGGACAGGTGCTAAATCAAATATCCCCCTACCTAACAAAGTGAGTCCACAGATAAGCAATGACAACAACAAACCCAAATAAACAAATAAACCACCACAATGTGTGTGCAGTGACGTCTAACCATTCTAACCAGACCACAGGACACTGGAATTTGATGAATGCTGCTGTCAGGGAGTCCTACCTGCTCTCAGAAACAGGTACTGAATCCTTTCACTCGGTGCTTGTACCTGGTTTCTTTGCTTCCCAACTGGCCCCCGCCTACTGCGTAGAACATTGGACCCCAAACGTCTTGTTGTCCCTCTGGTACTTATCTGATTTCTCCAAGGAAGTCCGCATTTGCCTGTACCTCTTGGATGACAGCTGCATTGGGCAATTGTTATTATCATTTTTATTGCTAAAGGGCTTTGAGACTCATGAAACTTTTTCCCCCTAGGGTGTACTTTGTTTTCTCTCCCCATTCCATCAGACAGAGGAGGAGCCTACACAGGGCAAGAATATGGTGAGCGCCAGGGAACCCATGTGTGAGGACGAGTGCAAATCCCCCTTGCACCTCACAGAGGAACGAGTGTAAGATACGGCTTTTGTAAACAGACCCTTGGATCTCAGTAAGAGGATTTGAAAAGTTAAACATGCTGGGGCCATGACTATAAAAGTAAAATTACAAGACCCAGGAACCTTTCCAGAGACAGGCTTATTTCAAACATTGCTATCTCGGAGGTGTTATTCTTAGCAGAACATGAGGGCACACTGGTTCTTCTTTCCTTATGCAGCTGGGACAGGAATCACACAGCAACTTCCTTAGGCTGCTGAGTGGTCCATTACAGCACAATCATGGCTTTGTCTTGAATCTTATCAGGACCCAGGCGACCCCCTTCATCTTGCTAAAGAGCCCTTCTTCCTTTCTCTGTGGATTTGTTTATTCAATCAGTAAAAATGGATCAGGTACTTACACTGTGCCAGGTACGGTGCTGGGTCCGGGGAACCTCGATGGATAAGACAAAGCTCTCACCCTCCAGGGGGACAGACAAGTTAAGATAGCGCGAAGCCGACCCAACACATTCAGTCAAGTATTGCAGATGCTGTGACAGAAATCTGGGCAAGGGAACTGGGAGACAGAGGTTGCCTTATAGCCGTGTCCACGGAGGAGGTGGGCACTAGACAAATGGGGGAATTTGGAATCAATGCTATGGAAACCAGCATCACTTATATTTCTGATTGGTCTAATTAGATATTGGATCCTTGCCTCTTAATTAAAAAAAAAACCTGTATGGCATGACACACCATGGCTCCCATTAGCCTCTCCTCATGATCTTCCACGATTCTTCTGCCAGAATTTTGTAAAGTTATTTGAGAGGCAGTACAACAAAATGCCTCCATTCCAACAACCATGTACTAGATGTATGACCTTGGAAAGTTACTGACCCTCTTTTTACCTTGAAGTCCTGAGATGGAAAAATGGGGAGGACAACAGCAAGACCTCATAACAGAAAAGGAAGGGGAGGTGAATGGAGAGCTTTTCAGATATTGCTGGCATGTCATCCGCCTGAGAGAAGTGTTCCACCCCCCCCTTTAATTTTTTCTTGTGTGCACAAGATTTAGAAGCAATCTTTCTATTATTCTCCCAATCCTGAGATGAGCCATGTGCTTCTTTTTTTATTAAGGACTGGTCACTTAACCCCTTGGGCCTCAGTTTACCTATCTGTATATAATGAGAGTTGGAGAAAAACGTTCACAGTACTGTGGACTTACAGAGAGGAACAACCACATCTGTCTTGGAAGAAGTACAGCCACAAGGCTCCTTGTAAGAATGGCCAGACTTCCTCTCACATACTTTGGTTATCAGGGAAAACCAGTTGTGGGAAAAGAATATCATGCTTGGTAAAGTAGAGATTCAGTGAAAAAGAGGAAGATCCCGTGTGGGGTGGATCGACACAGTAGCTGCAGCAATAGACTCAAACATCATGACAGTCGCGAGGATGGCGAGGGACTGTGCTGCACTGAGTTCTCCTTAGGCCAAGGAGCAGCCTACATGATGGCATCTCACAGCCACATAGAGTTCCTACTGTGTGTCAAACACTTTGTCATCTCTCCTGTCAGCACCATTTCCTTCCATCCTTGTGACAGGAGCTGAGGTGGATCCTGTTGCTTCCTTCCGTTTGCAAATGAGAGCAAGGTTAGACAGGTTTCTGTCTCCAGAGACTTAACCACTCCATTCCCTTCCTCTGCAAGAGCTACAGTGTGCCTTCCCTCTTATCTTCTCTGGGGGGCCCTGTGCCAAGTGGTTTATATCTAGCAAGTGACTCAGTGCTCTGAACAACAACTTCCTTTCCCTTTTGAATGATTCTTATTTTATTTTATTAATAGCAGATTTAGGATAGGTGGCCGTCTCTGTCGAACGCAGTTAGTAAAGGAGCAATGTTATCATTGGGAATCCCTGGGGGGTGCAAGAAATTTCAGGGATCTCCTTATTAACCCAAAGGTCAAGCATTCTCTGTCTGGGAAAGCAGACGGTTGAGAAAGCAATGGAACACCCGTTGTAAGTTGCGGTGAGTCAGAAGGGACCCAAAAGCAGCTGGACTGCCTGAGGGCAGGGGACAGGAAGCATCCATTCACCTGGGTCTACCCAAGTCCAACTCTGGTCTCTTCATGCACTGCTTTACCATGTGCAAGGCACACTGGAGGAGTGATCTATATCGGTACCCCTCCAAGAGATTTCAGGCCCTCTGAACCCCTTACAAAGAGGCAGGCACATTACCATTTATAGCCCCCAACAAAGTGGCCTGGTCTCAACTCAGCTGACTTTGGCAGGAGAACAATAGGAAACAACAGGGGTACTGACTGACTTTTTCAAAGTTCACCTAATTTTCTGTAAGAGATGTTGCCATGGGCTTCATTGCCCCATCACCCTACACTCCTCTGACATATCTCTGGTCTCCAGTATCACCAATCCATTCATTTCAGACAGGGTTGGAAACCTATTTTCTACCAAGGGCCAGTTTGGATATTTATAGCATCATTTGAAAGCCATACAAAATTACCAATTTAAAAATTAGCCTTCTATATTTGGACAAACATTAATTATCCTGACTCAAATGTGATGGCTTAAAACTGCTTCTCTTTGGTGAGCTGTATGATGTCATCTGTGTGGATGCTTTTGAAGGCCTTATATGGCCCAATGGCTAGACATTCCCCCATCCTTGATGATCTAGGATAAAAGGCCTTAGAATAAACTGCATCCGAGCTTCTCTCTAAGTCTGAGTCTCTCTCTCTCTCTCTCTCTCTCTCTCTCTCTCTCTCTCTCTCATTCTCTCTCTCTCTCTCTCTCTCTCTCACACACACACACGCACACACACACATACACACACAAAAATACTATAGGATCCTCTCACCCTTTATTCAGTAATTCACCTTAGACATCCCATTTTCTATATCCAGGAGAGACTTCTTGACTGCGTTTTTCAACTTAAATCAGTGGTGGTAAACTACAAATGTTCCCTGCTGCCTGTTTTTATTTTTATTTTCTGTAACTGAAGTTTTATAGGAACATGGGCACACTCATTTTTTTTAATACCTTGCCTTTGGCTGCTTCTATATAACTACAGAATGAGTCGAACATTTGTGACATAGACTGGTTATGCTACAGAGCCTGACATTTTCTCTATGTGCCTGTTTGCCCCCAAATAAATACTCCCTCATTCCTGTCTTAGATGCTGAGCTTTGCATGGTCCAGAAATGCATCTCACAGTGAGTGGGATTTGGGAGGCCATACAGAACAAGAACTACAAGTGAAAGGTCTGGAATCTAACTGCCTTGGGTTAGCACAGGACCTGAGCCAGCACTGCACTATCTCAGTGGCGTCTCACAGTAGATAATTTCATCTGTAAAATGGGACCAATGCAAGTGACTGAGATGGGTTGGTGGTGTTGTGAGGATGCTGTAGCCACTTCAGTTGGATGTGTACACGAAAGAAAAACTTAGGCCTCATGGTGCCGTGGGTCAAGAAGACACCAGTTGTTTGCACCAGTTCTCCTTATGGGTGGGAGGGAACCCCTAGGACACAGTGGTTATATGTTAGGCTGCTATGCCCAGTGTCGGCAGTACAAACCCACCATTCACTTCGAGAGGGGAAGATGATGTTTTCTACACTCTGGAAGGTTTACAGCTTTGGAAACATCATCCCAGGGGCAGTTTTACTCTATCCTAGAGGCCCCTTTGGGATGGCTAACTGCAGGGTCAGCATTTTGAAACCGCTAGTCAATCCCAGGGAGAAAACTGAGGATTCCTCCTCCCTTAAAGACTGACAGAGTCAGAACCCATGGGGGCCGTTCTATTCTGTGCCATGGGGTTGCTGAGTCCTGACCAACGAGATGGCTGTGAGTTGTTGAGTTGTCGTGCTCGTGCAAATCCAAGTGGTCTTGAGTCTCTTCCTCCTCGTCCTCTCAGGCGCCCCGGGGCCTTCCCAGCTCTTGTCCTCTTCCCTAATTGCCTATCTTGAGCCCATTCATCCCTCAGAGTGTCTCAACCCTAAAGCAGAACAGTTTGTCTTGTCCCCGGTGAGATGCTTCCCTAGTTCCCCCTCTGACCACTTAGAGAATGCCAGGTTGGTTCCTAAATCCAACCCGGAACACACCAGCTTGCTACTCCTCACTTCCTGCCAACATTCTCTATCCTTGCCACAGCCCAGCTTCCATCCCTGCTCCCTCCTCTGCACTCCTGAGTCAGCCCCACCCTGGCTGCCAGCTAAAGTCTTCCCACCCACCTTGTCTGCCTTTTGGAACCTAGCAGAACTCCACTGGTACTGGTTACACACAGAGGCTGGTGGGGAAGTTGAGTCTTGAGATGCAGGGCGAGAACTTATTTTATGAGTTCATGGACATAAGTGCTGTCTAAAGAGAACTTACGATGGAACACACATGATGATCAAAGGAAGACTGCAAGCCTGTGTAGAGGAGGAGGGCCGCACAGAGGGTGGTGTGTGTGTGTGTGTGTGTGTGTGTGTGTTCAGGGCTAAGACCTTATAGAACAGTGATTCTCAACCTGTGGGTCATGAGCCTTTGGGAGTTGAATGACCCTGTCAGGGGTCACCTAAGAACATTGGAAAACACATCTTTCTGATGGGCCTAGGAACCAAGACATCACTCCTCTATTCATCTCCACCTACATGCAGATATGCCACATCCAAGCACCAGACGTCCAGACTGTTACCCATGCTATACCATGCTTCCAGACAAAATTTGTAATTGGTAATAATATTTCATAAAATATAATTGCATACTGTTTTGTGATTAATCGCTATGCTCTAATTATGTTCCATTTGTCACAACAGACGTCGGACAGTGTAACACATGAGAGAATAATCCTTTATAAACTATCAAGGGTTTATGAGGGAGGGGAAAAATGAGGATCTGATACTCAAGTAGAAAGCAAATGTTTTGAGAATGATTAAAAAAAGAACAAGAAAGAAAATACATCCCCCATATCTGATATTTACATGGTGATTCACAAGAGTGGTAAAATTACAGTTAGGAAGTAGCAGCAAGAATCATTTGATGGTTGCGGGTCACCACCACATGAGGAACCATAGACAAGGGCCGTGGTGTTAGCAAGGTTGGGAACCACTGTTGTAGAAGATCTCTGTGCCAGTCTTCCAAGGTGACTCGGTGCCAGTTCAAATCATCAACCCTTTGGTTAGTTCTCAAGTGCTTAACCATTTATGCCAAACCGGGTCTCCACGAAGAAACCAGCCTACCTATAGTCCATGGAGCGAGATTCCTCTGGGAATCTCCTCTACTCCCAGGTCAGAAGCATCCTCCCCCCATTTTCCCACCCCGTCTGTAGGATTCTCTCCAAGGGCTTCTTTGTCCTTATAGAAACCGTTTCCATTGAACGAAACCTTTTCCTCCCTCAGACCTCTGACAAAGACTAAACAGTTTATCTTCTCACCTTAAAAAAAGAAAAAGGAAGAAGATCGGAAATGTGGTTCCATGTTAGCAGACAGGTCAATGGGTGATGACGCCCCCTTTGTTTAGGAATTATCACAGGTGGAATGGAGTAGAAAGAGCAGAGCCCTCATGCCATGTTCCTTGAGTCTCGAACCTCTCTCCCTTCCCTTCCCTTCCCCTCCAGAGAATAAGCCTGGGCTCCACCGGAGTGCGTAAATCTGCTTGGCAGGTAATCTTCTACACACCCACCAGCTGCTGCCTTGGCAAAAGATGCAGAGCCATCACCATGGCAACTTGCAGGCAGGCAAAAGGCACGCAGGCCTGGCTGAGGTCCAAGGTAATCCAGTGGCACAGGGCTTTGTTAATAGAAAGAGGAAAGCAGGCCAGAGCTGCCGGTCGCCCCTTTGCCAGGAAGGGCTGGGCCTGAGCAGAGTGCAGGCCTAATTAGCTGGCTGCACCAGCTGTTGGCTGCCTCCTGCCAAATCCGACAAGTGGCCCAGGTTTGCTTTATCCCTCACCCATGCATTTTCCAGGGAGGCTGCACCCTCGGGGAACAAGGGCTTTTTCTTGGTGATGTCATTGGTACTGGTAGCCTTTCCTCTTTGTGGGAAAGTTACTGGACAAAACACAAAGGGATTTGACTTCTCCAGGAAGACCCCTGGTTCTTTGGGGATTGGAAGATGAGAAACCCGTTTGGGGCTAGGAAAACAAGTGGTAGGGCCAATACAAGAGGTGTCCAGGTGGTGTGTCAGGTGCCTACTCTAAGGGTCCTTTCTTGAGGAATCCTGACCTGGCAAAATCATCCCCCAGATTCAATGGGGCAAGGATAGGGCCCTGGCCCTGCATGGGTTCTCTTGAAAGCTAGACCATATTGTGGGGGGCCTTCAAGAACAGTGCATATTTATTGAGAACTCAAAAACTCACTGCCATCTAGTTGATTCTGACTCATAGTGGCCCTATAGGATAAGGTAGAACTGCCCCTGTGAGTTTTCAAGACTGGAACTCTTTATGGGTGTCGCAAGCCTATCTTTTTCCACTGGAACAGCTGGTGGTTTTGAACTGCCAGCCTTGGTATTAGCAGCTCAACTTAGAACCACTCTTACCATCAGGGCTACTGATTTATTAGTAGTAGTGGCAGGATAGTCAAATCTGACTCATGGGAACCCCACACACAATAAAACTAAACGCCACACAGTCCTGCATGACTCTCATGGTCAGTTGTGGTTCATAGGTTTGCCCCTGCTGGTTTTCAGTAGACCTCAAGACCATTCATCCTAGTTCATCTAAGTTCGAGAGATCCACGGGAACTTCTCAGTATCACAGAAACTTGCAAGCCAACACTTAGCTACACATGAGATGCACAAATGGGAAACAGAATCCCTGGATCACATGGAAGGTGAGAACCTAACTATGGAACTAACTACCCATTGAATATCTTGTAGACAACGGATAAGTCAAGTTTACAAAACTTCTGAAATAGAGGTTCTGTTAACACAAAGAATTTGATCCAGAACCTACTGTGGGCATAGCAAAGGACCAGACAGAGCATTCTTCCCTGGATCCTAGGGTCACCACAAGCCAGAGGTTGACATTATGACAGCCAACAAGAATAATTATAACTCTTCAGAATGGTTCGTTGGATCAACTACAACGTAACATATATAAAGTGTTTCACATTTGAACATGCCCAAGTATATAGAAGAACTTTCAAAGAGGCCAAAGTGGCAGTTGGAAAGAATGTAGGCTGTTTCTTCAGAGTAGCTCAGTCAACCTTAGAGAGTGAGGGGCATTTGAAAGCCCCTACTGCACAATGTAGGAGCTGCCCTAACCTATGCTAAATCATCCTCTGCATTCTGGATCTTCCTTTGTTTGCAAGACTCCCCACTTAATTCCAATGTCTCCACATCCCCCAGTGATTGGGGCTGGGGACCGCTTCACACTACCCTTACAGGGTAAGAGTAAAGGCTATGAATCAGCATCCACTCAGTAGCAGTCATGGTAGTGACGATCAGTGTTGATGACCAATGGACCATTGGAAAGAAACCAAAGCAGGCCTTGATTGAGGCAGGACTCAGAACCCAGGGCACTCTTTCAAAGGGATTCTCTCACCTTAGATTTCCCGCTGCCTTTCTTGTTTCCCTCATATTGCCTGCAAATGTTGAAAGAAGCTACTATGCACTGTTCTTCACCATCTGGCCTCCTTGGAAGCTGTTCCCTCACAGCATGACTTAGGCTCATGCCCTGTATTGGAGAGGTGATAGAGTAGTTTGCTTTGTCTTGTAGAAGCTTCTCTGCTAAATGTGACTCGCTATTCCCCTATCAACAGAAACCATGGAAGGCAGACATTGGAGCTTAATATTTCTCTTGCACCAGGTCTCCTGGCTCCTCTGTCACTCATTATTGTCAACTGAATTCCCACAGCAGACCAAAAAGGTAGTAGGCATGTCTTGTAGCACCCCCCCCCCCAAAAAAAAACCTGGAATCTTTATACAAACAGCCTGCTAGAAGGAAAACTAGTAGGTTAGAATTGCAAACTTCAGTGAGCAAAGCCAATTGCTCAACCTTTGCACCCTCAGAGGTCCTGGCTCCTCTGTTAAAGCAAGTAAAAAGGAAAAGCTAATTTCAGGCTTCCAGAAGGACTAAGAAGACTGTATAAATCTAGATCTAGTGGATCTTCCTTTCATAACTTGTACCTTTATAGAGCTCATCTCCTGTGATTCCTCTACTGATAAGTCCCATAAAGAGCATGTCCTACCTTGCTTCTCCCATCACCACCTCTCCACCCAAATACACAGCCTGGAATCCAGGTGGTCAACAACCTGAGAAGCACTGGTGTGGCTTGCTTTATTGGTACCATGATTCTACCTCAAAAATCCATCTGGACTGGAAGAGGTCCACTGGCACAGATGGGAACTGAAAATACAGGGAACCCAAGACAGATGACCTGTAGTGGGAGGGGAGATACCAGAAGGGTGGAAGGAAGATGGAGTAGAGAGGGGGAGCCAATTACAAGGATCTACACCTAGCCTCCCATCTGGAGGATGGACAGCAGTGGAGTGGGCAAGGAGAGACATTGGGCAGTGGAAGATAAGACAAAATAATCATAATTTATAAAACATCAAGGGTTAGTGAAGGATGCAGAAGTGGGGAGGGCGGGGAAAAGATCAAAAGCTGGTTTTAAGGGCTCAAGTAGAAAAGCAAATGATTTTAGAATGATGGCAGCAGCAGGCATGTGACAGTGCTTGACACAATACATGTACGTATGGATTGTATTAGTGATGTATGAGCCCCTAATAAAATGATTAAAAAAAAATAACTGTGGCTGCCTTGAGTAGGCTTCAGCTAGACAGCTCGTCCTGAGTTCCAGTCCTGATTCTTCAATCTTCAGTAGTCATTCACTGTGTGGCTTTGAGTACAACCTTTTCCCTCAACAGGAATCAATTCCCTCATCCATCAAAGGAAAATTCTTAATGATCCCCTCGAAGCATGCTGGGAATGGATTCTGAGATGCTTTTTTTTTCTTTCTGTGTGCCTGCTATTGAGTTTTCTGTGTGGAATGTAACTTGAGGAAAACGCTCTCTGAGTCGGCCCTGCAATCCATCCTAAATATGGCAAAGCCAAGGCATTTCCTGTGGAGTTTCTCTGGACTCATGAAAAAGCAGAGATGGCAAACTTTGCAGCTGAGAAATGCATTTTTCCCCCAGACCTACTCGAGGGAGGATGCGATGGGAACAGTGTCAGACAAAATCAAAACGTACCACACAAGTGGACTCCTCGGCTAATCCAAACAAAATGACGGGCTGGATGGTCAAAGCAGGGATGATTTTAATGCCGGCAAGAAGATAGGCCACACAGTTAGATCAGAATTTAAATAACCTCCCTTCACATGTTGCATTTTAGAGTCCCTCACACAAGTCCTCAAAAAACTTCCAAATGTTTCTTTTTGAGAAGCAGACGCCCCTGGAAATGAAGACCATTCCTCCATTGTCTTTTCCTTTCTCCTTTTCCCCAGAGTTAACTGCTTGTTTGCCGGGGCCGGAGTCCTGGCAGTCGGTGTTTGGTCTGTGTGGAGAAGAGGTGGAGTTCATCATTTTGACTAGGCTCTCCTCTGTTTGGGTGGAGGCTCCAGTCAGCGAGGTAGCCGTGGGTTTGTATGTGCTCACTGCCTATTCTGTGGGCAACCATTTCAAGTAGTTTTCAAATATGTGCGATGACTTACTACAAATTAGTTAGTCATGCTGGGAAGCATGTAAATCCCTGTTTACCAGGCTTACTGGGGACTCCAGGGCATCCAGGGTGTGTACATTTGAAAAGAGACTTTGCTTCTGGTGGAAGGGGCTGCAGAGTTGGGACAGCGCTCTCCCTAGAATCAGGATGTCAGATGTGGTGAAACAATGTGGACGTGTTCACTGCAGACTTGTAAACCCAAGGAAACCCATGCTTCCCTTTCTTACTGGGTAATCTGACCCTGCTCTATTTGCAAAGTGAAGTGGCTTTGGTGGGTGCCATGCTTATAAGATGGTCTGGAGGACAGGGTCCCAAGTATCAGGGAGACCATTCAGGCTTATGGCCAGTAGCTAGCTGAGGCCTCAGCCCATCTTCTAAGACTCTTCATGCATTTCCTTGACACGAAAACCATCCTCAGAACCCTGTAGGCCCTGCCCTCTCCTATCTTACTGTCGTGAGTGTAGTCAAAGGAAAGAAATTTAAATTTTTTCTACCTTAAATGTCAGGTTGAAAAACACTGCTGAAATCTGGCAAAATGGCACCATTTTGCTCATCCAAACAGTGAAGTGGAATCATATGAGGCAGCAAGTTACAAGTTGGAAGTGACGTAGAATGTGTTCTCTCCGTGCACTAGAATAACCTCAAGGTGGATTGCAGATCTCCAAGTACAAGCCCAAACGATTAGGTAATCAATGAGGGAATTGGGACCAACCTGAGAACACTGACACAGCAATTACCTAGGCTATCAGCAACAGGGCAGAACACAAACACAGAGGACACACACATAGACAATGGGATATAATGAGGATAAAACACCTATATACATTAAAAGACTTCAACAAGACTAATAAGAAAGCAGACAGACTGGGAATACATCTTTAGCAAGGACAAATGAGATAAAGGCCTTATAACCAAAATCTACAATACCCTGATAGCTTCCAAAAAGAGTAAAACTAATTACCCTCTGAGGAGGTGGGCAGAAGTTTCACAGAGGCAGAAATCAGAATGGCCAATAAATATATGAGAAAATGTTCCCGATCATTAGCCATAAGGGAAATGCAAATCAAAACAACAATGAGATATCACCTAACACCCTCATGAATAGCCCAATTCAAAAAAATTAGAAAGCAACACGTGTTGGAGAGGCTGTGGGGAGATAGGGATACATCCACTGCTGGTGGACCTGCTGGTTTGTACAGCCACTATGGAAATCAATTTGGAGAGATCTAAAACAGATAGAAATTGAACTACCATATGACCCAAGAATCCCCCTGCTGGGTATATACCCAGAAGAGGCAAGTAAGAATCCACGACAAGGCATATGTGCCCCAATGTTCATCGCAGCACAGTTTACAATCGCAAGAAATTGGAAGCAGTCCAAATTTCCATCAACTAATGAGTGGATTAAAAAGCTATGGTACATACATACAATGGAGTACTATGCAACGCTGAAAAGTAGTGATGAACACGTGAAGCACATCTCCGCATGGGAAGAACTGGAGGAAATTATGCTAAGCGAAGTTAGCCAAGCACAAAAGGACATGTACAATATGAGTCCGCTGAGGTAAGCTTAATAATATTTTTTTAAGCAAAAGCGGTATCGGGAAAAATCTACATTATACAGAAAATCCTGGGAGAAGGCCCAGGTAGTACAGCTGGGACCATACCAAATCCAGGGCTACATATAGTAGCCAACTAAGGTGGGATACTAGGATATGGGAGGCGAGATACTGTTAAGTAGAGAGGGAATGGGGCACTAACCCATCCAAAGGGAGTGTATTTTTTATATCTCCACAGGAAAACAGGAATCAAACTTAAACAAGGTGTTGTCGGAAGTGAATGTAGCATGAAGCAATGGAGCCAAGAACCAGTGGAGAGGTCTGAGAGCACAACCCAAATTGCAACTATCAGGGCACTCACTTCTCCCTCAGGGGCATTTGCCTGCACCAAAGCTGCAGCTTGGGGAGAGAGATATACCTGACCAGAGTACACAAGAAAAAATGAAGGGGGATGAAAATAGAATGAAGTACATCCTGGCCCATCAAGTCTTCAAGATGATATTCCCACTCAGAACTGCTGATACAATGAGAGGACCATACGGGCCAGTCCCAATATGAAATATAGCTACTTTCACTTACCCAAGACATTTTGGGGTCAACAATGGAGAAACAGGGTTAGGATTATACCCTGTCTGACCCAAGCACACCAAAATACTAAGGGTGCGACAGAACATGGAGCTCCAGATCAAGCACCAAAGATATACTTTGTGACCTCCCATCCCACTCAACCAGGACACACTCCTGGAGGTCAATGAATAGACAAACTATTTGTAGGATTTTATATAGTTATTATTATTGTATTCTTGCATGTATGTCTACATGTTGGATATTGGGTTCTTTTTTGTTGATGTTTTCATTTTTTTTTTTGCTTGCTTCATTATAGGATGCCCTTTTTTGAGTATGTTATTTTCTCTACAGGTCTCTATCTGGATGGGGTGGGATGGATGGGTGGTCTAGAGGTGGGGACAATGGGACTGATAGTATCAGGGTGGATGTGGGGGGGGGCTGTTGGCTGATCCAGGGATGGGGGAGTAGCATGTGGTTAAGGATTGGTGGTGGGGTGGGTGTGGAAGGTCCGATAGGGATTGATGGAGGTTGAGTGTGATGGTGGGATGGGAGGAGGTATGGGGAAATAGAGAAAATAACTGGGGAGTAAAGGACATTTATAGAAGATAAATACAGGCATATATATAGGTACATATATTCATGTGATGAAGGGGAAATA
The DNA here is from genome assembly GCA_004026705.1 of Nesogale talazaci. NCBI lineage: Eukaryota > Metazoa > Chordata > Mammalia > Afrosoricida > Tenrecidae > Nesogale > Nesogale talazaci. The sequence goes on along the minus strand of PVJH01020010.1, from coordinate 6,063 downwards.
GATCAATATGCATATACTTATAGGCTTAGAATTAGGACAGCAGATGAGCATTGGACCTCAATCAGGTACTTCCACAGTGCAGGAACATTTTGTTTTATTAAATTGGCATTCTATGATGCACAGCTCCCAGACATGATCACAGAAAACAAATGTGTGCATAAACAAATGTGGTGAAGAAAGCTGATGGTGCCCGGCTATCAAAACATGTACATCTGGGGTCTTAAAGGCTTGAAAGTAAACAAGCAGCCAAGCAGCTCAAAAGCAACGAAGCCCACATGGAAGAAGTACACTAGCTTATGGAACCAAGAGATACCAAAGGGATCAATTATCAGGTTTCAAGAACTAATAATCCTAACATTATATGCTCACTTTCCTGATATGATCGCTGATGACAAATATTTGCATATGCAAATGTGATGAAGAAAGCTGATGGTGCCTGGCTATCAAAAGATGTGCACCTGTGGTTTTAAAGATATGAAGGTGACTAAGTGGCCATCTAGCTAAGAAGCAAGCCCACATGAAAGAAACACAGCAGTCTTTATGACCACAAGGTGTCTAAGGGATCTGGTATCAGGCATCAAAGACCCAAAAAATATATCATTATAAGTGAGAGGGAGTTCAGATTGGGGGCCCAAAGCCCATCAATAAGTGAAAAGACATCCTCTTACAGAGGGGTTGTAGCAAGGAGATGAGTCAGTCTAGGTGCAGTGTAGTAGCAATGAAATGTTCTCAAATGCTTCCTCCCACCGACTATCCTTATCTCAATTCTGCCAGACAGACCAGGGGATGCACATTGGAGTCAAAAACGTGGAAATTTAGGAAAGATAATCCCTTGAGATTAGTGAGGAGTGGTGACACTGGGAGGATGGAGGGATGGTTGCATAGAAAGGGGGAACAAATTTCTCAGATCTACATGTGACCTCCTCTCTGGGGTGTGGACAATGGGGAGGGTTGTGTGTGAATGAGGTGACACATTAGACAGTGTAAGATATGAAGCGGTAATAAAAATTTGTAAGTTATTGGAAGTTCATGGGGGAAGAGAAAGGGGAAATATGGGGAGTTAGAATTAAAAAAATAAAGAACTAAAGGAAAGAGGGGAAGAGGAATTTATGCTGGAGGGGTTCAAGTAGATAATGTAGATGAATGTGGCAACATTTGTACAAATATGCTTAATATGAACAATGTATTAAATGTTGTAAGAGCCCCCAATAAAATCTATATTAAAAAAAGGGAATGTGATATCTCCCTACCAAAACCTACTGCCATGAAGTCCATCTCAACTCATAATGACCCTACATAGCAAGACTATACATATTCATGGTAGCAGAATACTTCACCTTTCTCCCTTGGAGCAGCTGGTGGTTTGAACCAGAAGTCTTGTGGTGAGCAAGGCAGTGTCTAATACACAGCAACATGAGAGTGCCTTACAATGCCATATAGAGTTCATGGTTCAGAATCAAGGCAAGGAAGAATCAGAGGATATTTGAGGCCAGCTTCCTATGATGTGGACCAAGTCATAATGACCACATCATTACTTTTAAAGAAATGTAGTGGAAAATTAAAAATCGAACTCCAAACTAACTGCCATTGAGCTGATTCCAACTTATTCTGACCCTGTAGGACAGGAGAAAGCTGACCCTGTAGGTTTCCAAGACTGCCACTCTTTGTAAGAGCGGTTTCTAAAGACTGACCTTGTGATTGCCAGCACGATATGTACCCCGTATACCACAAAGTCTCTTCCCTGGTTGGTCATTACTTCTATCAAACTAAATAGTATTTAATCTTAAAATTATGCCCTTTACTCTATTGTTCATTTTCATATATTTATACTTATTCCTCTTTCTTTCCTCTCCTTGAGAAAGATGAGATGAGGCTTTCTGCTCCCATAATGAGTTACAGGTTCAGAAATCCATGGGGGTGTTCCTACCCTGCACTGTTGGGTCACTATAAGTTCAAATTGACCCAAGGGCAGGGATTGCGTTTCCCTCTCTTTGCTCTGTGTTATTTTGCTCCAGTCCCTTAGTTCAAATAAATGCCAAAATATGTCTCCCTCTTAAAATTTACTCAATGTGGACTTGCAGGCTACATGTTTACAGTATCATTTTAGGTATCATGTTGGTGATGGGTCTGGGTAAATAATACAGTCAGAGAAAGGTGCACAGGGTTAGAGAGAATTTGAAAGTTGTCCTCTCAAGAGCCCTTGAAAGAGCATGGGACTATAAAGTGCCATGAAGGGAAAAGGTTTGAAGACACGGAGGTGATGAAGGGAAAGGTGATGAAGGTGTCACGGAATGGCTGATGGGATAATGTTGATCAGGAATTGATAGGATTCATTGTGGGTAATGAAAGGAGCAAAGAAAAAGATTTGATGGCCAGTGCTGCCTTGAGTTGATTCAAAAGTCATACGCCTAAGTAATAAGTGTCACACTTTACCCTCTGTGGAGGACCCGGTGATGGACCCCACAGATCTCCCCTACAATAAAGGACTTATAATGCCAACAATGAGGTCTCTCAGGAATTGCTCTTTTCACAAATTCATGCCCCTTCTCAGGACAACTGAGCTCCTGTGACGATTGAGCTGAGAATAATCAATAAAACAAAACAAAGTGAAAAACAAATCACTGCCATTGAAAGGATTCTGCCTCATAGCAAAACTGTATCGTAGCAAAGAACTGCTTCTTTGGGTTTCTGTGGCTGTCACTCTTTCTTGAGAGTAGAAAGCCATGTCTTTCACCCATGGAGCAGCTAGTGGTCTTGAATTGCTGACACTGCAGCTATTAGACCAACTCATAAACACACCATGCCACCAGGGCATATTTTAGGCCGGATTCTTTAAGTCCAACTTGAAACAAGTCTGCTAGGTGAGGCTAGCTCTAGATTGCCCCACTGGGCCACTAAGGCTCATGGCACTGGATTGTTTTGCTACTCCTTTTTCACAAACAGGTGCCAGACCTAAAGATATGGCTCAAGACCCCAATAAAATAATTTCTTAAAAAAGAAATATCCTGTTTTATTATCCTGTCTTGGGGTGTTTCCTGGGAAGCCCAGATTTGCAGCATCAACCTGAGTATCAAAGTGAGGGAAATTTTCTTTGCTGGTAACGTCAGTGATTTAAAATCTGATAAAGAATCAAGTGCGTGCTATTGTGGTTTATTTCTCCTGACTTCCGCACCCCCCCCCCATTTTCATTGAGGTGTTCCTTTCTATCTTTCTTCCTTCTCCAATTTCTTATCTCTCCTCTCTTTGTCTTTTCTTCGTTTTTCCCCACTTGGCTCAAGATTCCAGGGACAAGATTGAACAAGAGTCACCATGATCCCAGGACTATAAGAATGAACCATACCACAGTAAAAGCAATTTTCAGGACCACGGGCAGCAGCACGTATACTGTCCTTCCTCCTCCCCCAACATTGTGCTCCCTCACCAGCCATGCCAAGTGGCCAGTAAAACAGAATTCTTTGTTAGTCAACTTGATTATGAATTCAGATAAGAGATAAGACCTCTGAATTGTCAACCAACTTAAAGAGTTCATGATTTTGTGCTTTGGCTTCTCAAGATCTGCCAAATATCAGTACTTTCGCTTCGTGGCATATTTTGAGCTTAATCAGGTCCTAGCCTTAGATATTCATAGAACTGACTGTACACCTATCCTCTCTCAGACGCATTTCACTCAATGAGTAGAAGGAATTCAGGATTCTCTGGGTACTTTGCTACCTTGCTTGTCTACACAATAAATACAACTGAACATTAAACAAATACCTGTATATTTATTATATGGAGACCTTTCATATCCAACCTTGATTTCTTAATGGAACATTTACTCTACTCCAAAAATAACAAAATAAAATCTAAGAAACATAATTGCAACTTCCTTTTCCAATGCATCTTTGAAGCAAACACTATCTACTTTACATAAAACATCAATATGATAACTGCTGTAAGACAGCTTGCCTAATGTTTGATTTTATTTAATGACCTGCATCATAGAGAAATAGAAGGGGCTTTACTATAGAAGCTTCATGAAGGCAGAGACCTTACTTTTCATGATTAATGTGGTATAACTAGAATACCTGAATGCAGAGATGGGCGAGGGGTGAGCTCAAATCATAACAAAGTTGAAACAAATTGACCAAGAGGTTCTATTGTGGGAAACACAATGAGAACATGGTTCTTTTAAAAATAATTTTATTGGGGCTCTTACAATTCCTATAGCATCAATTGTACACATCAATTGTATCAGGCACACTTGTACATATGTTGCCACCATCATTTTCTTTCTACTTGAACCCTTGGTATAAGTCCCTCTCTTTTACACCCTTCTTGATCTTTCCACCCTTGTGAAGCCTTGCTAAATTATATATTATTATTATATTATTATTATTAATAATAATTTTATATCTTACACTGTTCACTGTATACCATCATCCATGTTTCTGTTATTCATCCCCTGTGGGGGTGGATGGAAGTTATACATCAATCACTGCAATTGGTTCCCCCTTTTATCCTCTTCTCCCCTCACCTTCCTTCTACACTCATGGTATTGCTACTTTCAATTCTGTTCCTGAGGGGTTTATCTGTCCTGAATTCTACATTTCCAGAGCTCTTATTTCTACCAATGTACATATTCCAGTCTAGCAGGAATTGTAAGGTAGAACTGTGTCATGATGGTGTGTGTGAAGAAGCATTAAAGAAGTAAGGGAATATTGTTTCATCAGTGCTCTACTGCATCCTGGTTCATTAGTTTCTTCCTTGCAAGCCTTTTGTAAGTGATGTCTAATTGTCTACAAATGGGTTTTGGTTTCCCACTCGGACGCCCCTTATTCACCTTGATGCAATTGTTTGTTTGGATCTTCTTAAACCTGCTACCAGATCTCACGGACACCTAGTGATCATATCAGCAGCTATGGCCTTTGTTGCTTCCCAGCTAGAAGACTGCTTGTTTAACTTCAAGCCTTTAAGTTTCCAAATAATATGCCTTTTAAAAGCCAGGAACCATCAGTTTTCTTTACCACATTAGCTTATGCACCCATTTTGTCTTCAGGAACATAATCCATATCACAGAATTCCATATTATTAAAACAAAGGGTTCCTACATCGAGGAGGAACTTGAGTAGAAGTCCAGTGAAGGACACAGTTCTCAGACAAGTTTATTCCTGAATATCCTAACTCAAATCAAATATCTCATTCATTCAGACTGTAGCACTCTTATAAAATAAGGCTGTAAAACTTTAGAGCAACTGATTATCTTTCTCTTGAAAAGCAGCTGGTGGATTCAAACTAATAACCTTTCAGTGAGCAGCTGCACCATCAGAGATCCTTTCTTCCTAGTTATAAACCAAACCAACTGCCAAGGACTCAATTCCACTGCAGAACAACCTGACATAGTTCCCAAGTTTGTAAATCCTTGCAGGAGGAGACAGCTTCATCTTCTCCAATGGAGCAGCCAGTAGCTTTGAACTACAAACCTTGAGGTTAGTAACTCAATCCAACCTCCAGAGCAATCTGTCTTCCAGGTTGAGGGGGAGAAAACTACATTTGTACTTTTAGCGTGAAGGGTTTCCATAGAGTTCAGACTCAAAGCAAAGAAAGAAATACCTCTGCTTTTTACTCCAAGGGGACTTTGTGTTTGCCCAGTTTCCTCGGACTTCAGCTAGGAGAGTTTCCAGATATTCTAGGAATTGGAGGCACCCTCTAGGGGAATGCAAGTTAATTTGAAGCACTGGCTTCCACCAAGCTCCTTTCAAAGTGATTCAGAAATGGAGGGACTGGCATGTCTCTGATAGAGGGACAGCAGAGACTTACTGGGGAGCTTCTGCTGACCATGTGTCTTGGGCCATGAAAATGCTCAAACTAACAAAACTCACTGCCATTGATTTGGTTTCAACTCATGATGACCCGATAGGACAGGGTAGGACTGGCCCTGTGGGTTTCTAAGACTTTAACTCTTTATGAGCGTAGAAAGCCTCACCTTTCTCCCAGGGCAATACTGATGGTTAACAGCCTAACTCATAGCCACAATGGCAGCAGAGCTCCAAAACTGGTGAAAAAAGAAAACCAAATCCTAGG